>PITA01012930.1:0-59690 GCA_004023965.1 Spilogale gracilis
TTGATTGACATTTTAAAATCGTAGGCTCTCTTTCCTGCGATTATCACTCAGTCTGTTTCTCAAATAGAATGTCAAGGTTCTGTTTGAATTCTAATCATGATTTTGCTTATTCTAGTTTTATACCTTATAAACTCATACTGAATTTCATACTATAGTATAAGTCTTGTATCTCTGCTGTTGATTCAAAAAAATTATAGTTTTGGGGGCACCTGGATGGGTTAGTCATTAAGCGTCTGCGTTCGGCTCAGGCCATGATCCCAGAGTTCCAGGATCGAGCCCCGCATCAGGCTTCCTGCCTGGCGGGAAGCCTGCTTCTCCCTCTCTTTCTGCCTCTGCTTGTGTTCCCTCCCTAGCCGTGTTTCTCTCTGTCAAATAAATAAATGAAATATTTAAAAAAAATCATACTTTTCTTAATCTTTAATTCTTACCTTAAACTCTAACATAGTCTGTGAAATGGTAGAGATGAGTGGAAAATTTGGGAAGAAAAAGTGTTGACTGTGCTTAGTGACAGGTGCACATAGGAGTTGTGCTAAGTTTCTTTTGCATGCATTTTGCTTACATTTCCCCATTTAATCTGAATAGCAATTTTTTTCTAGACAAGGAACCTTAGACAGACTTAGAGAAGTGCTGTACCTGTCACTTAGCAAAATTTAATTTATTAAAAAGTAAAAATATGGTGTCATTTATATAATCTTTTGCTCCAAAAATTTCTGCTTCTCTTTCTTTTATCCAGATAATTTTTCTCTCTGCTTCCTTAAGAGTTTTTGCCTTATTTTTCCAAACTGTAACAATTGCCCAAAGTCCAGCACTTGGCTTCTGTTTTTTTCTCCTTTTTCTTCAATTATGACATTCAATCTCATGGTTGCAACTATCTTCCCCTACATATTAATTTCCAAATTAGTGATTTCATTTCTTCTACTGGCTGGAGTAGGATAATTGCTGAATGACTAACATCATAAATCTCAATAACTTACTTCTCTCTCACACACAAATTCTAATGCAGATATTCTGCATCTGTTTTCCTGATGGTTCTCCACCAAGTGGTGACTCAGAAAACAGCTCTCTTCATCTTAACCCATCCTATGTCTTGGAGCTCTTTAGTGGTCTGGTGATGTCCATAGGTATCCTCTAAGAATAATGTTTCTAAATGTGAAAAAGAAAAAAAAATACAGTGACAGACCTAAGAAACTAAAAATTCACAGTTAATTTCAAATTAGTGGTAAGTAAATACATTTCAAGATACATGCACCAAGTAAAATGTGATGTGAAATATCCGTGATTTCAAAGTCACATTTTGCTAACACTACTGTAATTGTTGCCCACATTCTGAAATAAAGGAAATGCTAAGTTCCAGTAAATGGTTTTTGAAAATATATATTGTTCTCATCCAACTTTATAAGATTTCCTGTATGGTATAGATCGAAAGTTCTACGTACTCCCCAATTACCAAGGACTTCCTGGAGCCCTTTCCTAGATCTTACGCATGCAATTGACTGACAAGCAAAGGCCTTGTAGGATAATGGGAGCCAAAGCAGGATGGGCATGTTCTAGTTGCTATCACAGTTATGGGCTAGAATTAGAGCTTCACTCTGCTCACTGCAGAGTCTGGGGACTCTTTTCTCCCTCTGCCCCTTCCCCCTGTGCTCTCTCTCTCTAAAATGGATAAATGAAATGATGGATAAATGAAAAACAAAAGGTAGTAAAGAAAGACACAGTGAGAAAGAGGATACTTTTATAGTTCAGGCAGTTCCACACAAGATTCTTGTACTTGTGAAGCGAAAACAGTAACTTCATAGAATGGAAAAGTTTTAACAGACACCAGGTTATTCAAGTGATCGAGGTGATGTCACCAACAATGGGGCAAATTAACATTGTGCTTCCTGATATTATACATAAAGGAGGAGCAGTGTTATCGGTGTGCTGTTCCTGCCAAAAATGCATAACTTGAATCGAGTCCGAAGGAAACATCAGAAAAACCCAAACTGAGGGACATTCTACAACATAGCTGTCAAGATCATGAACTGTTCCAGATTAAAAGAGGCTAAAAACACATGATGACTAATACAAGTGGTATCCGGGATTGGATAGCAAATCAGAAAATGAGCATAAGTAAGACAATTGACAAAATCTGAATAATGCCTACAAGTTAGATAACAGTATTGTATCTATGTGGATTTATAGCTTTTGATAGAGTACTGTGGTCAACTCAAATAAAATGACGTTTTTTGCATATGCATACTGATGTTGGCAACTTACTCTCAAATGTTTCAGGAAAAAGGCGAGATAGCTAGATGATAGAGTGATAGGAGGTGGGTCACAGAATGATGAAGTAAGTGTGATAAAATAATAACATTTAGAGAATCTAGATAAAACATACACGGCACTATTTTGTTCTGTTTTTGCAAGCTTTCCCTTAAAGTCGGACATTATTTTAAAATTAAAATACTGTTAAGCCTCTTATAAACCAAGGAGGTTGGGATTCTTGGGTGGCTCAGTTGGTTAAGCATCTGCCTTCAGCTCAGATCATGATCCCAGGGTCCTAGGATCAAGTCCTGCATCAGATTTCCGGCTCAGCAGGGAGCCTGCTTCTCCCTCTGCCTGTGCTCACTCTCTTTTGCCCTTGTCCACTCTCTCTGACAGATAAATAAACTTTTTAAAAACAAAAAATAAAACCAAGGAGGATGGTCTAAACTTTCATATGCCTTGTACTTTTCTTTTTGTCAAAGAACTTGAGGGAGTAATAAGCTGAGTTGGTCACCAGTATTCTGTTTAACACCAGAATATAAGTCTAGGAGTTTCTGGGCCATCTGGAAAGAACAGAATCCTCCATATTTTGACTTTATTTTCCTGATAAGAATAATTTGGTGTGCTTTAATGTATGGATGTTGTCTAGTAATTTGCATACCAATTCTGCAGATTCTGGAACATTTTATTATTTTATTATTAGCTTACATGTTTGGGTAGAATTGAATGTCAGATTGTCAGTGGGTTTGCCAAGACTTTATTGGGAAATCTAGAGTTGGAAGTTTACTCCCCCAAGGCATCTCTCCCAGCATGGCTTCTTGAACCACAGAAGAAAAGATCTGATCAAACTCATTTATTAACAAAAGCTTTTAATATTGAGTGGCAGCTTCTGGGAATCTAAGGAAATATTTACTTGCATCTCTTACCAAAAAAAAAAAAACCATTATAGTCATTTTACACTCTTTAAAAGTGATGATTTACTATTTAACTTCGTATCCTCAGTATTCTTGGCCTTGACTTTGCCTAGATGTAGGCATCTACTGTCTGCATGCCAGATTATGGTGACAAGGAAGTTAAAGTGGCGTTAAAGATTCCTTTATGTTTTGATTATCACTTTGGTCATATTTAAGTAAACTTTGGGAGCATTCTGATAGCCACATTTTGGAGAAGATCCACTTTTAATTGATGTCTTCAAATGTTAGATTGGTTGGAAGCAGTCTGTCATTTGTCTTAGAAACCAAGGACTGTACAGCAGTAGGAAAAGAGACACTCCAAACTCAAAGACCCTGATATATTTGTCAAAAGGTAAAATGAATTTTCTTTGCTCCACAGCAAATAAAATCTAGCTGAAGTTACCCCAACCTTATGAAGATTAGATCTTTATATAAATAACCTATTGGTTCAAAACACGTTTTAAAATAAATATCAGTGACAGGTTTGAGACTCAACTCTCAGGTGCAATGCTGCAGAATGTTTTAGTATACATTTTCTCGGGTATTTCTAGAGGAATTATAAAGATGTAAATTTCTATTGATAAAAATTACTGAACTATATAGCCCTACTGGAGTCTCTTTGCTGAGAGCTAAAATACGATCAACTAGTTACTGGCAACTTTACAAAGTTGCCAGAAAATGGTTTGACTCCAGAATTATTTAATATCTATTTGAGAAAAAAATTTAAAAAAGAAATAAATTCTTGGGGCGCCTGGGTGGTTAAGCGCCTGCCTTCGGCTCAGGTCATGATCCTGGAGACCCGGGATCGAGCCCCACATCGGGCTCCCTGCTCGGGCTAAGCCTGCTTCTCCCCCTCTCCCATATGTATATGTGTATACTCTTAACTGTGTGTTATTTCCACAATGCCTTTACCAGTTTTTAGTTGTATATGCATACCATATAAATGAACACATACCATTTTCTACCAACAGTTTACCAAATTTTGGAATTAGACCCAGTTTTTGCCAAACCTAATTATGGAAGGCAACAGAGAGTAGTGGAGAGTAGTTTCAGTATCTGGTCCTGATTCTTAGGGATTCTATGATCTTAGTCAAGTTGTTTAACCTCTATGATTTGTTCCCTTTTCTAAAATGTGATTAATGGTATTTTCTTCACAGAGTTTTTGTGGAGATCAAATGAAATATTTGATTAGCACCTAACAGGAACTGTTTAAATACATATTTGTTGAATAAGGAAAAAATGAAAAAGTATGCATTCTTTTAATGTCTACCTTCTTTACTACTCTTGCAGGAATAGTTCTTTCAGTAGCAATGAAAAGTAAGATCAAGTTTATCTTTCAATGAGAAATCCTTCCCTCAGTAACGTTAAAGACTGATTAGTGTTTTGAACATTCCCCCAAAAGCCTATATCAGTTCTCTTCTCAACAAACTATCTTTTATAAGGGAATTATCAGGATGCATTTTAGCAGAAAACTCAAACTGGTTGAGATAATTAGAAAATTTATCTCATATTACAGAGACTGCAGATGTGGGGGTGGAATCCACAGTTGGTAGGTTCAGTGGCTTAACAGTCTTATCAAAGACTCAGTTTCTTTCCAGCTTTCTGCCTCATGTATCTGCTTTACTCTGAGGCTGGATCACCAAACTGTCAAAAAATTGCTGCCACCAGGCTCCAGAATAATATGTTTTCTTGTTCAATAAAGGGAGAGAAAAACTTCCCCAAAGCATGGGATGTTGGTTGTTCCTTTGAGACTTATTAGTTCTATTTAAGTGTTGTATTTATCCTTGGACCAATGGATTGGCTTGAATTAATCAGGATCTCCCTCTAAGCTGAAGGTGGTTTAGTGGGAGAATATAGCATGATTTAAGTTGAGATTCCATTAAACTAAAGGAAATGGATTTGGTGTTAACACCAGTAGTGTCCACTGTAAAGAACACATAGGTTTTGGACACCTTGTCACTGCCTTATCATATGACACGGAATTTGTGAGCTTGAAAAAATTGTTCAGGAAACTTAAAGTTGTCTTCAAACACTATTGAATTTTCACTAGCCTTTGAATGCCTAGCTTACATTGATTTACAACTATTACTGATTCTTTGGATTTTGTATCACAATAGTCCAATAAAATGAAGAGATAATGAAGTTTTGCATTTATTCAGCAATTATTTATTGAGTTCTTATTACATGCTATGGTTGGTGTAAACTGCTAGTAGTACTATGTCTTCGATACTGCAAAGCTTATATTCTAGTAGACCAACTGATTTCTGTTTTCAGTGGTATCACCTAGGATTGTATTTACTTCTTAAATTTATCCCATAGTGCCTTGGTATAAGTACCATGCAAACCCATTGTCAAGTTAAAGTTGTTACCCCCTCAAGCAAGATATTAACATTAAGATCCTTGGGAGATTCCTGGAAGAATGTCACACAAGTCCCACCATAAGACTGGGCCGTAGGGGGAGGTTGTGGAGTGTCAGCCTATGCTTTGTCTTCAGCTAGCCTTTTGCTCCCTCATCATTTCCCCCCTGAACAGTTTGACCCTTAAATCTTTAGGGTTGTAGAAGGTGGAAGGTCTCATCTTTCCTAATGTCTTCTTGCTGAATATGGGCATGAGATGTCCATATCTATGGGTCAATATTGGTCAGTTGGGGAATATATAGAGGAGTTACCAAAGGGGAGGCAGCTGAATCCAATGCACTAAACATGTGTGAATCTCCTTGAGTAGAAAGGATCATTGTTGATGTGAAGTTATTGTAGGGATGGAGCCTTGGCACCTAGGAGAGAGACACTGGAAAAGGCAACAAAATAAGGTTAATATTGTAATGAGAAAGAGAAGTTTCAATAAAAAAGAAATGAATAAAAGACCTTTGATAGTTGAACTTTGATAATTTTCCTACAGTCCAGGAGTTGTTCTTTTTTTTTTTTTTTAAAGATTTTATTTATTTATTTGACAGAGAGAAACACAGCCAGAGAGGGAACACAAGCAGGGGGAGTGAGAGAGGGAGAAGCAGGCTTCCCGCCAAGCAGGGAGCCCAATGTGGGGATGTGGGGATGTGGGGCTTGATCCGGGGTCTCTGGGATCATGACCTGAGCTGAAGGCAGTCGCTCAACCAACTGAGCCACCCAGGCACCCCCTGCAGTCCAGGAGTTTTAGCCAATTGTTAAAGAGATCATTTAAGTGCCAATTTGAGTATTCGTGTCAGTTAGAAACCCAGAAATATTTTTATGGTAATCTGGAATGTATACACAGGATTCTGTTTTTATGATTGTACTGTTAAAACATCTATCAACCAGAAGCTTTGCTCAGAGCTGGTTGAACACAACTCAATAAATTACCCAGACTTAAACTCTTTGTTTGGGGAGGCCTCCTACAACATTTAAATGGGACAATCTCAAGTAGCCTGAGCCAACCAGCTGACTCATTTAGCTGCACTTAATCCTAATAACAGCCCCATCAATACATAGTTCTTAACAAACACTGTGGCACAGATACTACCTTTATTTCTCCCATGGATTACCATAATGGCAGTTGAAATCATGAATAATGGGATGACAGGGGGAATTTAGGATCTATCACTGATAGATTTGGTGAGTGATGGACAATGCATTCTATATTTTGATAGTAATTGAACGCAGGGGAGTGTAAGGACATAGAGGACGCTGAAAGGAAAAAAGACTGGGATAGGCAGAGTAGCCTATGTGTTCAGTCTGGGACACACCAAGTTTGAGGTTTGTCTCAGCTCAGGCTACCATAACAAAAGACCCTAGACTGGGAGAGTTAAACAATAGACATTTATTTCTCATGGTTCTGGAGGCTGGGGGTCCACCATCCAGGTTCTGGAAGCTTTGGTTCTTGGTGAAGTCCTCCTCATATGACCTCTTTTTCATATGTGCTCCCAGAGAAAGTCTCTTCCTCTTAAAAGGACAACAATCCCATCATGAGGACACTACCCTTATGACATTGTCTAACCCTAATTACTTCCCAAAGGCACTAACTCCAAATACCATCACACTGGGGGTTAGAACTTCAACATACATAGTTTTGGGGAACCCAACATTCAATCCAGAATTATATTTCTGTAAAATGTCCACGTGAAAGTGTCAAATGGGAAGTTGGATATTTATTTGTACATTCCTATCAGGCAGTAAGCTTCAGAGAAAATGAGATTTTTAAGACTTCTTCGGATAACCAGAAAGGAAGATCTGGCCTGATGTTCTATGGAAGAGTGGTAAAGAAGAACACCCAAGGGGAATGAGTAAACTCAGCTCATAGCAGCCTGGATGGAATAGTAGTGTGTGGGGGCATGGGAATGAGTTATGTTGAGTTAAGGAAGAAATTTTTTGCCTTAATAACCAACTTGGGTTGTTTGTGAATCTAGATTATGTGGTGACATTCTAGTGGCTACAGATAAAGTCACTTCAGCATTATGCATTCTTAATATTTCATTTGTAAATAAGAAAATATTATACAAGACTTGCTACACTTTTCTAAGAGCTAAGCTGAAAATGTTAATGCAATTAAAATGGAAAAACTATTTTGCTTGGAAGAGATTTCATTATAAATATTTATTAAATTAGGGTAAGTAACTCTAGAAATATTTATTATGCAGCATTAAAAATGTAGTCATCACTAACAAAGCCAGGCATTATTTTGACTATTTTTAAAAGATTTTTTAAAAAATTTATTTATTTGAGAAGGAGAGGGAGAGAGAACATAGGGCTAGGCGCAGAAGAAGAGGGAAAAGCAGCCTCCTCGTTGAGCAGGAAGTGTGACTCAGCTTCAGCCTGGGACCCCAGGATCATGACCTGAGCTGAAGGTGGACACAATCTATTGAGCCATCCAGACAACCCATGATTTTGACTTTTACAACACTCCAGTTATTAAATATAATGGATATATAACTGTAACATGTAATATAACTAATATTTAATTTGATAGAACGTATAATTAAATATAATTGGTAAAAATACTGGAAAAGGTTAAAATTTAAACTGTCTGGGGGCGGGGAGCCTGCTTCTCCCTCTCCCTCTGACACTCTCCCTGCTTGTTCTCTCTTGCACTCTCTCTCTGTCAAATAAATAAATAAAATCTTTAGTAAAAAAACTACCCGAAGAAGAATTCTAAAACTGCTGCTTTTCAAGAGGTGATGGTGATGTGTTTAGGTCTATATATACAAAGGAAAGAAGAATTTAGCCAGTACTAGCATCCTAGACCAAAGTGTTTTTGGTCCAATTGATTAGTTAATTATATAATTTTATTATACATCTGATTGGGTCTATTTTTTTAATAAAGATTCTGTCATAATAGGAAGAAAAAGAAGGTTAGAGAGATGAAGACTCTAGATATCTCTCTGTACCTCAAATTAGATCTGGAGATGATTAGTTTGACTATTTCAGTTGATTTTGAGCCAAAAGAAAAGTAACTGTTCAAATCAGAGGGAAAAAAGTTTGATGGGGAAAAAAAAAGTAGAAATACAAAGACAGCACCTAAGCAGGTAAGATAAGCCAGATGTGCAGAGCAGTGTGAATTATACTAGAATTTTCTAGAAAAGTATTATAAATCACTGAGAGATAGTGTGCAACTTATTTGCTTAAAATTTTCAGTTAATGGGTTTCAGCAGCATTTTGCAGGTAATGATTTTCACTCCACCTTATTATAGAGGCAGAGCTCTTTCTCTTTGTCCTGTTCTCCATCTTATGATATACTTTTTATTGCTCGAGAGCTATAGAATTGTGTCTATGCCTATTGTTGTCTGCCTGATGGGAATTCATGTAATTGAAAGCGTTTATCCACTCTTAGTTGAAAAATGGGGCACTTGGGGAAGTAATGAAATCCCCCACCTTTGTCCATGGCACAGGAAATACTGTTCACTCAGCTTTGCTCTAAAGTTTCCACTTTCCCCAGTATAACCTGTTGAAAATTTAGTCCTACGCAAGGAAAAAAGCTGGACTTTTCTCTGGGCAGGCTAGCCATCCATGTTCACATAGTTACACCTTTGGTCACTATTTCACCGTTGATCAAAAAATAAAATTGTATTCTTTCAAAAGAAACATGAAATGACTTGAGGAGAGTTCATAATACATTGTGGAGTGAAAAAAACAAGTTGCAGTGTGAATGCCAAATAAATTCTGTTTTTTGAATAGGCAACCGTGTAAGTAACATCTAAGTACAGATGCTTAGGTATTTGCTTAATTTTGAAGAGTGATTGCCTCTGGGGAACAGGATTTGGCAACGCGAAGAGAGACTTTCACTTACTTCTGCATTGTTCAAATTTTAAAAAGT
Organism: Spilogale gracilis; assembly: GCA_004023965.1. NCBI lineage: Eukaryota > Metazoa > Chordata > Mammalia > Carnivora > Mephitidae > Spilogale > Spilogale gracilis. The sequence continues at coordinate 9,480 of PITA01012930.1, forward strand.
GAGCGGGTGTTATTTGGTAGCTGAACGAAAACAACGGACAAAAAACTACAGGTAGTAAGAAATAACTTGGAATGGAATATGTTTGAATAATTAACTTGCCGATACACCGCTTGACCATTATTTTCTTTTGCGAATCAAAACTCCCCTGCTTTTCTCAGGAGGTTGCTTTGAAAAGGAAGGGTAAATGTTTCCAATGAAATGAACAGCTCAACCTTCCCACCTCCAGCCCAAATTTTAGTTTTGTTAGTGACAAGGGCTACATGCAGATTTTAAGGGTAAACCAAGGAATGTGGGTGTTTAACAGGGCAGTGCACACTGCCATAGTCAATGGGAAACCATATTTTGCAACAGCTGATTTATTGAATTGGAGCAGGATGGGAGATTTGGAACAACAGGGATTGAAGAACCCATGGGGGTCTCAGCTGTACTGGGCACTGTGACATACACTCAGTGTCGTGAAGGGGGCTGAATTTATGCACCAGTCTGAATCCCCCTGACCTTTCTTGTGTCCACCACAATCAAACTAATAAAGAGAACATTGTTGCATCCTATTACAATGGGTGAGTTGTATGTTGTGTGGTCATGGGTACGTGAAAAAAAAAAAGCTAGACGCAGATTCTTTTCTGGTTTTAATTTTTCTAAAGATTTTATGTATGTATGTATGTATGTGAGAGAGAGAGTGAGCAAGAGAGAGAGAGAGTGAATGAGAGAGCAGAAGCACGGTGAGGAGGGAGAGGGAGAAGCAGGCTACCCCTGAGCAGGGAACCCTACATGGGACTTGATCCCAGGACCCTGGGATCATGACCTGAGCTGAAGGCAGGTGCTTAACCGACTGAGCCACCCAGGCACCCCTGGTTTTTTAAGGCAGAGTTTAGCAAAAATATGTGGCAGACTCTTCAACTATTTACCAAGTAGCCATGATACACTTTTCAGGGGATTTATGGTAGAGGTCCTCTTTGGAGGAGCTTTGAGATCGGTGCAGCCCTGGGGACTATAGGGCCGAGCATGGAGATTGCTACACAGCAACCTCCTTGCTGGGGAGCACTTCCCATTGAATTCTGCCAACTGGAAAATCCAGATCTGTAAATCAACAACTGCAAACTTGGCCTTATTGTCAGATGGACAGTGTCAATAACGCATGTCAATATCAAAGGACTGGTTGACAGGGAGTTGGCAAACATGAAGGCTCTGCGTGGCTGTAAAGTGAACAGATTGTAACGACTTCATACTAGTATTCTTTCACCAACTCACCTAAAATATGCTTGCCTATATTTGACTATATCTCAAATATATTGGTTCTTGGATCATTAAACAGCGTTTTCCTTCAGGTTCTTAAAATCTCTGTTACACTTTCAATGGTGTCCCCCAGAAAGGTGTGTTGAAGTCCTAGCCCATAGGTCAGACTGTGCCTTATTTGGAGATTTTACAGAGATTGAGTAAGTTAACATGAGGTCATTAGGTTGGGCCCTAATCTGGCATGACTGGTGACCCTATAAAAGGGAGAAATGTAGACACAGAAACAGGAAGAGTTAGGACAGAAGCAGATGCTAAAAAGGAAAACAACCTGTCCTATGGAACAGGCATACGTAAAACAGCATAATTGCTCATTGATGGAGATAAATGCCAGAAGTCGATATAGTCCCGGAGGTTACAACTTAGAGGAGTGGCCGAAGAGCAACCAAACCTCCTGCGGGAGACAGGTGTTCCAGGCCGGCTTGAGCTGGTCTCAGAGAGCAACGGGACTGGGCAGGCTGGGAAGACGTGCTGAATTTTTAAGATTTGGACAGCAAGGTTGTGGTCAGAAAGTCAGTTGCCACAGGAATGAACCAACGTGTGAGGTCCTTAAAATCCCAGAAGGGAAGTGGAGTGAAGAGGATGAGGGATGGATAGACGATTTTGCTTGCAAGTAGGAAGGTTCAGATTTCAGAGTGCAGGGAAGAACAGGTCACACAAGTTCAAGGGAAAAAGCCAGGTCATAGTGGATCTGGCAGCAGGAATCAGAGACATTAGTTGGATGCCTGAAGAACATAGCAGGAGAGTAGAGAATAGTATGGGGAAATAAGCAACATCCCAGCTGAAAAAGGCAGACACACACAAACAGAGGCCGTGGTACTAAAATATTAGGAAAAGGAGTCCCAGGAATTCAGTTCAGGGCAGAACAGAATTGTGGGGGAAATGCCAGTGGAACAGGTTTCTGATGAGAAATACACCAAAGTTGAAGCTGCCTGCGCTCTGCCTTTCGGTGAACAGACTGGCACGGTTGTATGGCGACTCAGTTGAACCGTAGAGCCATGGGTGCAGGTGGCTGTTGGCTGCAGGATAAATCACAGCAAATTCTCGCATACACGGATGCAGGGGTAAATGCTGTGTTCAGAAGACTGGCCACGGATGGGACTGGTCGGAGAAAGACCTTCGTATTGGGAGACATGATAAGGTAGGTTGATGGGATGGGCTGGCCATTGGATAGTCAGATACTATGGATAAGCAACAAGTTCCAAAATGGTTTTTTGAGGATGAGAATGGCATCTGAGAAAGGTGACTCCGGGCTTATGTGGAAGCTAGCTTTGAGCAGAAGCAGCCGGAGGAAAGCATGTCCAGCTCTGAGGTTCGGATTAGTTTTTTTTTTTCAAATAAGTCTCCATTAAGGGCATTGGAAAGGGCTGTGGAAATTGGGGAGAAGAGGTGAAACTAGCAAGGAGGTGTTTCCCTGGACACGAATGCTAGATGTTGCTGATGGAAAGCACCAAGAGTTGTGGTTAGAAGGGTGTTAGCGTAAGAATGGGCCTGTGAGGACCAGGAATCACAGCAGGTCAACAGAGGCCAGAATGGGTAACATAGAGGCAACAGGTGACTGCGAGTGATTGAAATGTGCAGACCACTGTATAAAACCAGGAGATGCACATCTTGATTCACAACTACCCGAGACAGAATTAGTGCTCAGCCTAATTTTTAGAAGTGTCTACTTTCCTCAGGAAGTCACAGGCAGCTGCTGTCCCTTTGAGACTTTCCCTTTTTAGTCACACAAATTCTCACAGTTAAGCCCGTTTTTTTCTTGTTTTGTGCACGGTGCAGAATAGTAAACGAATCTGTGCACCTGTACATTGCTAAGAAAAACCTGCCCCCCCTTTTTGAGCACTTCTCACTTCTTACCTTCCTCTTAGGTTTCATTATTTAACTCAGTGGTTCTCCATTAGCAGCATGTTAGAATCACTCTGATTCTGAAAAATAAATACCTATAGCGAACTCACTCAAGGTTCTTATTTCATTGCTATGGCATGAGCGCCACATATATTGGGGAAAAACTCCTCTTACGATTCTAACAGGCATCCAGGATTGAAAGCCAATGGATGTTCAGGTTTCTTTTTACTTCTTTTTTTTTTTTTTTTAAAGATTTTTATTTATTTATTTGACAGAGAGAAACACAGCGAGAGAGGGAACACAAGCAGAGGGACTGAGAGAGGGAGAAGCAGGCTTCTTACCAAGCAGGAGTCCGATGTGGGGCTTGAACTCAGGACTCTGGGATCATGACCTGAGCTGAAGGCAGACAATGACTGAGCCACCCAGGCGCCCCTCTTTTTACTTCTAAAAAGAAGTAAAGCCTTGGGCAGAATTCAGGTGATGGGTTAGACTTATGTTCTTGGTTGATTTCATTGGTTGTTAATGGTCAGTCCATGCAACATGTCCCAGGAAAGCATTTGGGTTGAAACCCACAGTCAGTTTGTTAGTCCCTTCTAGTCCTACAAGTGTTTTTGCTACTTTGTCCATATAATCATAGTATGGAAATTTCCAGCCAGACATTGTCTCTTTATTTTCCATGTTTATTAATCAAATTCTAGCAGTATTAATTATATGTGGCTCATAAATCATTGTTGTAGAATGCAAATACTAGCAAAACCAAATCTTTTTTTTAAAACTATATATTTCTTTTCCAAAGTCCTTTTAAAGTAGAATTTTAGATGTGGAGGAATCTTTGAACATTTTTCTAATATGATGCCTTAATCTTATGTAGACACTGAGAGTCCATGAGATGAAGTGATTTATGTGAGGGCACACAGATAGGAAAGGACAAAGGCATGGAGACCAGGATCGTCTTATGCTGATTCCCAGCCCAGAGTGTTCTCTCTCCTGCAATCTTGTCTCTCCTCTGTTTCCATTCCTTTTTTTTTTTTTTTTGAAAGATTGGTTTTTTATAATTTGACAGAGAGAAACACAGCTAGAGAGGGAACACAAGCAGGGGGAGTGCGAGAGGGAGAAGCGAGCTCCCTGTGGGAGCCTGATGCGGGGCTCAGTCATGGGTCTCCGGGATCATGATCTGAGCCGAAGGCAGTCGCTTAACCAACTGAGCCACCCAGGCGCCACCTCTATTCTTTTCTTTATGTTTCCTTCTATTTGCAACACGTATTTGCTAACTGCTCCACACCCAAACTGTGGACCAGACAGGTCAGAATGACTCCAAGTTTTTATTTAGTGGAGCAGAATAAAATACTTTCTAATAAATAGTGACAAATATTTGTTAAAAAAGTACTGTGCAAAAGATAAACTTTTTAAATGATAGGATATACTTCCCAAATTACATTTTGGGTGGAAACAGCAGAGCTCTCTCTCTCTTTTTTTTTTAAGATTTTATTTATTTATTTGACAGAGAGAAACACAGTGAGAGAGGGAACACAAGCAGGGGGAGTGAGAGAGGGAGAAGCAGGCTTCCCACCGAGCAGGGAGCCCGATTCAGGACTCGATCCCAGGGTCTCCAGGATCATGACCTGAGCCGAAGGCAGTCGCTTAACCATCTGAGCCACTCAGGTGCCCCAGGAGCTCTTAAGAGTAGCTGGTATAATGGATTTTATTGTAGCTCTGCTTTTTTTGTAGGAGAGTATGAAGCAGAAATAAGTGCTACTGAAGAGATAATAACTAAAATTCTTTTTTTAAATATGATTTTATTTTTTTATTTGACAGAGAACTAGAGAGGGAACACAAGCAGGGAGAGTGAGAGAGGAAAAAGCAGACACCCCATTGAACAGGGAGTCCGATGTGGGGCTTGATCTCAGGACTTTGGGATCATGACCTGAGCTGAAGGCAGACGCTTAACGGTTGAACCACCCAGGTGCCCCCTTAATAACTAAAATTTTAAATGATGAGAAACATTTGGACAAAGTTCTTTGTTATCTGTAATAAGCTATGGAAATGTACATTATAGTCATGGAAATCATGAAATTACGAAAATTTTGGAACTTGGATTGTTGAGCTCAAACTTCTTGTTTTAAAAATGAGGACTTCGAAGTTTGCTGACTAATGGTCAACCAACAAATCCTGAGAGCTAGAACTTGGATCTGATTCTCCATCTTTCTTTCTTAGGATATTAAAAAATAAAAGGAAGAAGTTGATCAGTTGTTGTTTTCTTTTTATTTATGAAAGTCATGTAAGTTCAGGTGAAAATACAAATATAGAAAATATTAAAAACTATAAAGAGGCAAGCATACCAGATATTGTTAGAATCTGGTTTCTTTACATGAGATTGCAAGTCTATTTTTGAAGAGATTATTTTTGAGAATAGTATTATAATTCAGTGTTGTAATTGAACTTATTTATGGATAATTATTTATTGGTCATTTCCCCATTAACAGATGTTCAGTTTTTTAGTTTGTTTTCAAGGGTTTAATAAGCAATGCTTCAGTGAATATCTCTTTGTCACCTTCGATTCGTTCTTTAAGATAAATAATTTTGAAAGTATAAATATGTGTAGGACTCTTGGTAAATACTTCTGTCTTCCCCTCCAGAAATGTGTTTGCCAATTTGAAAGTGTGTGTGTGAGGGGCATTCATTTATCTGCTCTCTATTGTCCTGGCCACGTTCTATACATCTGGTACCCTGATGTTAGGGGTCCCCTCCAGAAACCTAGTCGTTTAAACACAGGAAGTGTGTGTGTGAATGGACAATGAAGTTTGGAGCAAATGTGGAAAAACATTAAGGGTAAATAAAAGTCAACTAAATATTAAACCCACCTACATCCCCCACTTTGCACCTTTCCCAATGCCCTACCTCCAATCACTCAAATTTGAAATTGAACTTAACCTTATTTTATATGACACTCGAGGTCCATGAGCCAGTGGTGTGTTTACGTGAGTTTCATCATACCCAGGCGGGCTTCCCTCCTCCAGCCCCTGGCCTTCATGTCACCCAGCAGCAGCCTATAAGACATTCTGTATCTCCTGAGACCATTACCACAACTTGTGTGGCAGCTTGTGCTGGGCTGTGGGAGCAAGTGGCGGCTGTCCTCCAGCCCTGATCTGCTCCCCAAACCAAACACCTTTGCTGTGTGTACCTGGAAGAAAGGGCATGCCCTGCCAATTCCAATTCCCGCGGGGGAGCAGCGGGCAGCCCCGGTGCGACCTCTCCCTCTGCTGGGGAGATGCAGGTGTTCTGCTGGCTGGAAAAGGATGGGGAATTTGTTGCCAGGAGCCAGGTTCTCAAGTACCACGGGTCTGTGCAGGGCAAGACAGGCAGAGGAAACCCTCCAGTGGCTTCTGGAATCTCATATGCCATGGGTGTAGGCAGTAACCCACTTGAGTTGATTCCAGAGTCGTCTAACAGAAAAGGGGTGTCAGATATGCCACATGTGTCCATTCAGAAAATAATTTCAGTTTTCTCAGAAGTTGTTTATGTGTGTGTATTTATTTAAAGGAACTTTTAATCTTAGAACGGTTTTATATTTATAGCAACATTGTGAAAATGGTAGAGTTTGCAATATCCTCCAAACTCAGTTTCCCCTCTTAGTAAGATCTTGTATTAGGACTGTGTCTTTATTGCAAGTGAGGAACCAATCTTTATACATAATTACTAACAAAAGCCCATATTTTATAACAATTTTCTTACTTTTTACCTAATGTCCTCTTTGTATTCCAGTACCCAGAATGCCATATGATAGTTTGTTATGTCTGTTGGCTGTGACAGTTTCTCAGACTTAGTTTTTATGACCTTGACAGTTTTGAGGAGTCCTGGCAGGTATTGTGAAGAATGTACTTCAATTAGTATTTGTCTGATATTTTTCTCATGCGTAGACGGGAATTGTGGCTTTTTGGGGAGGAAGATGGCAAGGGTCAAATGGCATTCTCATTACATCATATCCAGGTATATACTATCAGCATGATTTATGATTATTGACGTTGACCTTGAACTTCCGACTAAGATCGTGTTTGTCAGTTTTCTTCACTGTAAAGTTACCCCCTTCCCATTCTTATTCTGTGGAAGGAAGTCGCTATGCACAACCTACTGTTAAGAGTGGGGGGTTAAGCTCCCCCTCCTTCAGGATAAAGTATGTACAGAAATTATTTGGAATTCTTCTGCACGGGAGATGTGTCTGTTCTCCTCCATTTGTTTCTGTGTCCAATCAGTCACATACATCAGTGTAGATCCGTGGATATTTATTTCATACTTTGCATATAATGTCAGGCTCCTTTTTTGTTGCTCACATTGTTCTAGCTTTGGGAGAACATATATATTTAAAAAAAAAATTCTATCAGGGGCGCCTAGGTGGCTCAGTTGGTTAATCTTCTGCCTTTGGCTCAGGTCATGATCCCAGGTCCTGGGATGGAATTCTGTATCTAGCTCCCTGCTCAGCGGGGAGTCTGCTTCTTCCTCTCTGTCTGCTGCCCCTCCACCTGCTCGTATGCTCTCTCTCTCTCTCTCTTTGTCAAATAAATAAATAAATAAATAAAATTTTAATAAAAATAAATAAAAACACCCATCAAAGAACTATGTCAACTTGGGTAATAGGAGAAAATGCTTTTTATTTTCTTTAATCGGTCTCATTTATACTATCCTTCTATCAGGGAAAATTCTGATTGCTTGTAATCTAAAAATTAATGTTTATTTCCTCATGTGCTAAGATCAGAGAACAAGTGACAAGGTTTCAAGGCTGAGTCAGGCAAATGTGCGACTCTGTGTTGTAAGACATACCTTTCTCAATCCTAAGTCTGCTGGTGGTGCATGGCTCCTGAGTTAAAGATGGACCCCTTGACATGGTTCTTCTTAGGCTACTTGGTATAGTCACTATGGCCACTCTCACTTCCCTCGCTGGTTTCCAGTTGCTGAAACTTTTTTTTTTTTTTTTTTTTTAGATTTTATTTATTTGACAGAGAGAAACACAGGCAGAGAGGGAACACAAGCAGGGGGAGTGAGAGAGGGAGAAGCAGGCTTCCCGCCGAGCAGGCAGCCCCATGTGGGGCTCAATCCCGGGTCTCCAGGATCATGACCTGAGCTGAAGGCAGTCGCTCAACCAACTGAGCCACCCAGGCGCCCCCAGTTGCTGAAACTTTTTAAGATTCTCTAAGGAATTTTTAAAAACATTTTATCTTCCCCACTGAAAAGCTTTTGCATATCTAGTTTCTCTTTTTAGAAAGTTCCTCCATGGGGCACCCAGGTGGCTCATTCAGTTGGGCGTCTGTCTTTTCTTCAGGTCGTGATCCCAGAGCCCTAGGATTGAGCTTCACGTTGGGCTCCCTGCTCAGTGGGGAGTCTGCTTCTCCTTTTCCGTTTGCCTCCCCCGCTTGTGTTCTCTCTCTCTTGCTCATTCTCTCTCAAGTAAATAAATCAAATATTTTTTTAAAAAAGTTTCCTTTATGAGTGCCCTAACTCAAACTTATGCTTTTTGTGCTTCAATAACATTTATTAATTGACTCATGCAGTTGTGGTGGCTGGCAAATCTGAGATTTGTAGGAGAGGCTGGTAGGCTGGAAACTCAGGCAGGAATTCATGCTGTAGTCTTCAGGCTGAATTTCTTCTCTGCGTAATCTCAGTATTGCCTAAGAAGGCCTTCAGCTGATAGGGTGAGGACCAACCACACTGTGGAAGGCAACTTAAAGTCAAGTTGGTCAATCTGATGATAGAGATTAACCTTCTCTACAGAATATCTTCACAGAAACATCTAGATTAGTGTGTGATTGAATAAGTGGAGTTAAGTTGACACGTAAAATCAACTATTACAATGACCAGAGTAGAAATATGTTATGAGTTGGGAAACATCGTAATGATAGGACAGTGGGAGGTGGGAATGGAGAAGGGTCGTGGGGGAGCACTTGACTTGGAATGGTCATGGGGAGCTGGCATTTGAACTGAGATAAGGAAAGAGAAGAAGGGAAAGAATCAGTTATGCCAAGAATTTGCATTTCTACCAATTCCCAGATGATTTGGATGCAGTTGGTTGGGGCCATACTTTGAGAAACCTGGTGGCTTAAGGGTGAACTTCTTTTATTATACAATTGATCCCAGGACAGCCCCTTATCTCAGAGTGATCATTATCCTCAAAATCCCTATCCCACATGCCCAGAGAAGCTGAAAACTTTGTCGAGAAGGTAAAAATCTCAGAAGGGAAGCTTTGAAAGATCCTTAGGAAAATATAGAGGAAGGGCTACGGCAGGGAAGGATGAAGCCTCCTGGGAAATGACACCAAGCACAGATTTCGTCCATTTGGGAAGAGCTCAGTCTATGCAAAGAAAAGGTGTCATGGGCTGTGCCATGGTGATGGGCTTGCGGAATGACACTTGCCAGGGCGGTATGATTCAAGCACTTTGCTGTCAGATCATGTCCCTGTGCTTTGTGCAAAGGGGTTATTCCTGTATGACATCCTTTTTGTGGGAGGAGAGTCTTGGTGCAGAAAGGAAGCAGAGAATCCAGGAGGGGACAGAAGGATGTCCAGGCCTTTGTGAGCCTTACCCTCTGTGAGTGGGCGGTGGGGGGAAGACTGTCGCCAGTTGACCTGGATGACCTCTAAGGTCCCGTCTCGCTCTCACACCCCGTTGTCCTGGCTTGTCCTCACGCTGTGCTCACAGTACTCCTGACTTCAACAGAATTTTAACGTGACGTGATTGCTCCCGGTAGCAGCCGCTGCAGAAGTGGTTGGTTGTGGTCTGCTTCCCGAGAGAATTTTCCTGATTCTGGTGGGGTCAGGACCAACGCACAAAGTCAGGCATTCTTCGCAAGCCCTACGTGCCTGACTGTCCCGTCCACCCTCCAGTAAGAAGCTGCCTTTTCTGCCCTTGATCCCGCGCCAGGCCTGCTGTAGGGCAGGCAGCTGAGCTGGGGAGGGCTGTCCTGAGAGCGAACCTGCTGGCGACTCGTGCTCTTGGAACTGAATATACCCTTTCTTTATTTTGCCCTTGCTGGACTTGATTTAGGGAGTAGTTAATGAAAAAACATGCCCCGTTTTCCTCTCAATTTTCTGTTTTTAAATAACCAGCAACAAACAACCATCATACATACGGCGAAATTTGGCTTTATACAAGGGTCTAAACCTCTTCATACAAGGGTATAAGCTGAACCTCTTGGAGGGCCTTTTGTTGACTTATTTAAAAAATGTGTAGTTCGGCAAATGAAGAATTATTAAGGCATTTTGTTCTGGCGGGCATCAGCATGTCCTTGAAAAGAAAGAGCAGATATGTTGACTTCCTTGGCTTAACAGATTTCACTCCAATGAGTCTCAACCACCAGCTATGGCCTCCATTTGTTCTATTTAGTGAAGGCGGTAAAGGGGAAGGGTATGTGAGAGGCTTGGATTCCTTGAAGGAACATAAATGTGACCATTATGCTGAAAAGCAGGTCTCGTGGAATGTAAGAAGGGAGTATTTGCTGTGCCTTTAAATTTGTTCTGTGGGGCTGGTTGTTTCCCTGGATGACAGGCAAAGCAAAGCTCAAGACTTTCTGGTCACTTCCAAGTAATAAAGGACCTCTAGTCACTAATTAATACAACTGGTCCAATGTAAATATCAAACCATGTGAGTTTCATTTACTGTCGCATCTCCTCCCCTTCCCCTGTTCAGGCCTCAAACAAGCTTGCTGCCTGCAGCAGCACAGAGGGCAGTTGACCTCTTTTTCCTTCCCTCATATTTGTTTCTCTTTGTGCATCTTGCCCGCTAAATGTCTCATCCCTGCAGGGTTGGAATGGTCGGGTCCAGCGCAGAGGAAAAAGGGATGAAACACGGTCAGGTGGTGTCATGCTTTCTAGGTCTGGCAGGTGTTAGGAACTTATTCACGGGTGCTTTTGATAGGCCCCTGGTACCCCAGCTCTGGGAATCTTTCACTCGTGGATCCCTGCACGGGTAAGTGCATATTCTCTGGCTGGTTATAGATGGTCCCTCCTGAGCCTCAGAATCAACAAGGCACTTCCCTTCGAGGTCACTGTCCCCTTCAGGCTGTTCTCTTAGGCTGAATCCAAATGGAACCCGCATTAGTTCTTTCTGGCCATGGCCATCAGCTCCACCCTTTGCTTCCACCAATGTTAGGAGTATAGGCCAATCCCAGCACGGCCATCTCTCCTGCTTGCTGTCAGAGTAGTGGGCCAGGGTCTTTTGTCCTTGAGATTTCCAGGGGGATCAGACACCTGAGGCCGCTGTGTGTGTCAGTTATAGGCAGACACTCATCAAGTCTTCCCAGGGGTTGTAGTGAGGCCCCCTTTCCAGGGCTTGGAAGGAACGTAGACATGTCCTACCTTTTCTGTCCGAGGTGGAGGTGACACACAGCAAATAGCTTTTTCTGAAAATCCTCTAACTCCCCAACTCCTGATCGTTTCATACTCTTGATGTGTGAGAGGGGAGTGAAGTCCTCCTTGCTTCCCTTTCTCCCCCCTCCCCCAATATTGCATGGTGGCCTTTGGCTTCACTCTGATCGTACTCTATAATGTTTAGGGGTCTCAGCCCAACATTGTAACAAAATGCTTCCACTGTTACATTCTGTTTGTATGTCTCTGTATGCATTGGACCAGACGAACTTGATTCAGCTTTTTAACCTCCTGCCCATCAGAACTCTTAATTCGGTTAATAAAAAGACTAAAATAATGAGGCTCGTCTCTCTGCCACCAGAAGTCCTGGTGGCAGAGAGAGGTGACATCAGTTCATGTCATCCTGAACTGATTCCTGAACTTAGTCTCCACCTTCAAGGAGTTTATAGTATTAGGTAGCAAATTAGCCTTATAATCTAAATAAAAGACTGTATAAAGCTAAATATCATGAGAGTTCCCCAAAATACCTATGGAGGCAGTAAATGCTCTTAATGGTCGCAAGGAGTTTGTGGTGATGGAGTAGATCAGTTGTATGTGGTCATCAGTAGAGAGAACACCTCTCTCTATGGAGATATGGCTGGCCTGCTCTGGGGTGTGTGGGATTGGGAGCCCTCAGATCCATTCTATTCATATGTCTTCACTTTGTCAACTGTGTAGTGAATCTGTGGCCCCTGGGCCATGCTATTACAGAGTTCCCAGGGATCGTTAGGAGAAGCCCATTCTGTGGACTGAGTTAGGACTCAAGATTTTTAGAGTTGTGCAACTTCCACAAAGAGCCTATCTTGTCAGGGCTGGCTCACTTGGATGTATGTGGCTTTCAGGGCATCTGCTGGTCAGAGCTTGTATTCCCTGCCTATACTTCCTGAGGAATGGATATGGTTCACTATTTCAGATAGTAATAAACACCTGGTAAGTGCTATATGATTCAGAACAACAAGCAAAGTGTCACAGAAACCTTTTATCTATATGAAGCTAAATAACAAATATGGGTAATTTCATTCATTCATTCATTATCTTTCCATATATTTACTGAGTACAAATACATGCCAAGCAATATGCTAAGGGCCTGGCAGGATCTCAAAATCCAGTAAGAAACACAATGCTACAGCAATACATGGTTCGAAGTGACAAATCCTGTAGCAGTGGATTGAGTGGGTAACTCCTCGTAAGGGATTAAATCTGCTTGGTTAAGTTGTTTGTTTTAGATCAATGTACTTGCAATGTAAAAACACATACTAAAAATATTGGGGGAAGAGGATAATATCTTTAATGATAGGCTATTTAATTTTCTCTTAATGGATTTCTAAAAATCTGGCATGGAGTATGTTTAATCATGGAAAGAGTCTCAGTATGAAACCTCTGTGATGTTTATGTTATGGATCAGAAAACTTTTATAAACATATGACTTTTGGGTTTCATTCTAATATAAAAACAACTCTTTGGATTCTTTTGAAAACAATGAAAAATTCATCATAAATATAAAACCTCTTCTTTCCATGGAAAAGACATTGAAGGTCTCCATCATGATTTTCCTATCTCTATTGGGGCTCGATGCCCAAATCCAATGGTCATATTTACTAATATGATATAAATGGAAAGACTACAAGATATAACTAAGGAAAATTGGGTGGTTTGTGGTTTCAGCTTTACTGAACATAGAAGGATTGTAAATTACATTTGCCACTTTGGTTCTAAGCATTTTTCATGGCATATCAAAGCATCCTAATTCCTGGTATCAACAGTCTGCTTCAAAATATTTCTTTTTTATTTTTATGGAAGCCTGTCATCCTGAGATGACAGCCACAGTTTTGTCAACAATCCCTCACTTATTTACAGAGGTTTAAAGTCCAGTGATTGATATTTACTTGCGCTGTACAAATATGCCTCAGTGGGAGCAATAGAAGGTGGTTTGCAATGGGTCTGAAAACATTGTAAAATAGTAAGAACTGGCATTTCAACAATTCATTCCAAAAACACACTGGATTCATAAGTGAGTTTCTGTTTTTCAAGTTTACATAGCTTGCTTCTGGTTTACTGTTCTACTCCACACCTAAGGTGTCACTATGCATGGTTATTTTTTTATCCTCAGGGAAACAGTCCTGATTTGTACTGAATTTCAATGATGTTGTGTTAAGCAAACTGTCGTTTTGGAAGTACTAAGTAAGCCTTCAACAACAGCTCTTTCTTTCATCTGAAACCTTTGGGCCATGCAACTCTGGCCTTTATCACTTTTTCTCTTACCTTCAATGCATTATTAGCTTATGCTTCTGGGGCCCGAGTCATTGTTAACGACTGGAAATATAATGGGGAAAATGAATCAGTAGAATGTGTCTTTCCTCAATCATTGCATTTAATCTTTTGAAACATCCTTTTGAGGTAGGAATTTTCCCAACTTTATAGATCATAGACTTTAATTTGTTCAAATTCACCTAACCTCTAGCTGGTAGAGATAGCATTCATACTAAAACAGGCGGAAAACGGCCCAGCCTCACTGCTTGTAAGGAAGTGTAAGTTGAAACTCCGTGGAGGTACTATTTTGAGAAATACCGGAAAGTTCAAAGATCCACCATATTTGTGAGGGTGTGTGGGTCCAAACTGTAGAGCCGCTAGAGGGGGTGTTTGGGGTATATCTGCTAAAATAGGTATCACACGTATTTACATCTGTGAGGATCAACAAATTTAATCGCCATTAATGGGGAGCTAGTAAAATAAATTATGTTTCTTCTACTCAGTGGAATATTATGCATTCATAAAAAAGAGGAGGATGGGGGCACCTAGGTGGCTCAGTTGGTCAAGCAACTGCCTTCGGCTCAGGTCATGATCCCGGAGACCCAGGATCGAGCCCCACATTGGGCTCCCTGCTCAGCAGGAAGCCTGCTTATCCCTCTCTCACTCCCCCTGCTTGTGTTCCTCTCTAGCTGTGTTTCTTGCTGTCAAATAAATAAAATCTTAAAAAAAAAAAAAGAGGAGGATGTGTATGTAGCAAAATAGAAAGCTATCCAAGATATATTATTAAAGAAAACATGGGACGCCTGAGTGGCTCAGTTGTTAAGTGTCTGCCTTAGGCTCAGGCCATAATCCCAGAGTCCTGGGATGGAGCCCTGCATTGAGCTCCCTGCTCAGTGGGAAGCCTGCTTCTCCCTCTCTCACTCTCCCTACTTGTGTACCCTCTCTGACTGTGTGTGCCTCTCTCTCTGTTAAATAAATAAATAACATCTTTAAAAAAAAAGAAAGCAGAAAACGTGACACAAAACAAGATACATGCTACTATTTGGGTTTTGTAAAAATAATGTGGAAGAATGTGTGTGACTGTGTGTGAGTTTGTGTGTGTGTGTCCGTGTGTGTGAGTGTGTGTGTATGTGTGTGTGTGTTCTCTTCTATCTGCATGAACCATCTCTGGAAGGAAACTTCTAAAAACTGTTAATATCCAGGGCTCCTGGGTGGCTCAGTCGGTTGCTTAACCGACTGTGAGTTCGAGCCCTGGGTCAGCTCTGTGCTGTGCTTAGAGCCTGCTTGAGATTCTCTCTCTCCCTCTCCTTTAACCCCTCCCCCCTCTAATCAAAAGAAAACAAAACAAAACTGTTAACATCCATTGCCTCCAAAGGGGAAATTGGCGAGTGGCAGGCAGAGGTGAGAGGAAATCTTCTCAAGATGTCTTTAAAAATAGCTTTGGCCGTTTACAACAGAAACCACATTTTATACTGAAAATGTAAAAGTGAAGTAATATCTGTAAAGCAAAAGATTGATGCTCAGTTAACAAATATCCAGATTTACCTGAAGCCTCTGTTGAGCTTTAGAGATATCAGTAAAGAAATCAGCTCTAGAGAAAGGCTGTCTAGGGATGTTTTGGTTGTTGTCTTACTGATCGGATCAATATCACCAGAATTGGTGATCATGCTCATACTGCTCTAGCATTATTTGCTCACCACCAACCCAGCTTACAGAGAGGTTAAGACAATCTGGTTTCCTTTGCCAACGTCTTTCCTCCCCACATACAGGTTGGGGTGGCAGATGATGAAACCCGGAGTAATCCACACAAGGCGATCATAGCCACCGTGAGGGTGGCCCCCACGTGGTGCAGGCTGGGACTCCTGCGGTTCTGGTTCAGAGTTTCTATGCAAATTCATTTAAATGATGTGAAGAGTATAAAACCAATGTTGCAAGTACTCCTAACCACTCAGCAAATGCTAGGTTACCCCAAACAGGAAGTGGGTCTGTCTGGGGGCAGAGAGGGAAAAAGCCTGTTAAATATATGACAGTGAGGGGTGAATTTGGGCTGATTGGGAAGCATTCACTAGAATGAATGCAGCATTTACTTTCAAGAATAAGCATGTCCAGATTCATGAGCAAAACTGTATTTAATTCAATCATTCTCATGCCGGCTCTGAAAAAGCTAAATTATCACATCAGAAAGAGTCCGAGATCCCATTTTTCAGGAAAAGAGAAGCCTGTGGGAAGGGGACTGCCAGGCTTAAACTTTTGAGACATTTGACCCAGGCATCTAGAACACACCCTTTTTGCTTTTGTGTAACTCTGTCTCTAGCCTCATGACCCAGGGAAGGGTGAAAATCCCAGCCATTTGGAATGGTCTCACCTTCAGTTCGCCTTTGGGAAAATGGTGAGTCTCTCTGATTGGACTGCTCTGCAGCACACCCATCAGAACCCTAACTGGGCCCCTGGCATGGCTTGTATTGTTTATATTACATGATTAACTGGTTATGCAAGAACAAAGACTGTCTCTGGGAGGAAGAAGGACATGTCTTTACTGCAGCACTCCAAGGGTTAACCAAGGGATGATCTGATATAGCTCATTTCCATTTCGAGTTTTTCAAACCTCTTGAGAAAGACTGGCATGGGACTTGCTTCACATATAGATACCTCCTCCCAGGCCCTGTGTATTCCTTTTCAAGCTTCTGTGCTTCAGCTAGTAGAGATTTCTTTGGTTTAGTAAGATTTCCTTTTTTTTTTTTTTTAAAAGATTTTATTTATTTATTTGACAAAGAGAGAGATCACAAGTAGGCAGAGAGGCAGGCAGAGAGGAGGAAGCAGGCTCCCTGCTGAGCAGAGAGCCCGATGGGGGCCTCGATCCCAGGATCCTGAGATCATGACCTGAGCCGAAGACAGAGGCTTTAACCCACTGAGCCACCCAGGTGCCCAAGATTTCCTTTTTTAAAATAGAAATACTGCATGTCAGGTAAGAATGGAAATTAGTATGATCAGATGTATTTCTATAAACCGAAATTAAGGCCTTGAGCAAACTGGAGCTTTGAGGGGATGGAGAGTTGGGAGGTGGAGGGGGTGCTCAGCTTGAACTCTGGGTACCCATCGGACATCCATGAAGGACCCTGGGATGTTTGTGTTGAGGAAGGACTCTCAGATGGGGCTGCTGAAAAGGGAGCTGAGGGGGTTGGGGACACACATGTAAGAGAGAACACATTGATTGGGCAGGCGTTTTTGTTTGTTTGTTTGTTTTTGTTTTTGTTTTTTTATCTTAGAATTCCGGGTGACACACGTTGATTAGAGCTGGTTCACAAAGACAGGCTTACTGACAGGTAAGGAAGGTAGAGATGTATTAAGGAAAGAAGATTGAGGGGAAGGGCAGGGTGGGAAAAGGGGAAATTGCAATTTGTACAATTCAACCATTTATTAACATTTGGCACAAAAGTCTATAGAATTACTCTTCGTCTTTATAGTGGAAAGAGCTGTTGGCAAATGCCACTGAAAGTAATGTCTTTACTCAAGAATTGACCAGAAGTTTGCCACTAAAGTCTTCTGAATCTTTGAGTGTTCATAAAGTGAGTCCCAATAATCTTTCCAGTTCTTTAAAGAGGCTGTGGTTTTTAGGAAGGCTAGCACATTTTGATCACAAAGTGGTTTTCTTGATGAGTACCACAGCAAAATGGAAAGGACTTTTAAATCTTTCAAATTGGATACTCTTGATAATTGAAATGTGACAAAACAATGAATTTTTTTTGGTTGAAGATACTGTAATTTACAAGTTTGTACAATTTAGCAGATATAAGAAGGATTTAAAGTTTGTTTGTTTGTTTGTTTTGTTTTTAGTTAGAAAGTTTGATTCAAATGTTATTGTCCTAGAGTTAGATCTAAATGAACTCTCTTCTGGGGAGTAATGAATGGAAGTTGCATAATTCATTTCTTTGTGTTATAAGGCAAGTTATTTCTCTGACCATAAGTTGTCTCAATGTTTTTAACTTATTTTCTCAAATCCTTCTCCCCATTTCTTTACTGGTGATTTGAGAATATGGAAGAAGTCTTGTATTTTCCGAAGAGTTGGGAATTTCTAAGACTCTAAGAAAAGCTCAGTGAGCCACCAAGTTTATGTCTGAATTTGATTTATCCTCATTGTGGCCCACACTAAGAGAGGAAAGGAGGCAGTATCCCCCCGGAGCTGCTAGGGTGGGGTAGAAAGCACCATGCATCCTACTAGATTTGAAGGCCCAGGTGCTGGTCCAGTTCTCCTACCCATATGAACTTTTGCGTGTCTCTATGCCTCTCTAGGTCACAGTTTTCTTGTAAATATAATGAAGAGATTGGCTTGATAGCCCATAAATGGACCATCAATGCTAATGGCCTGTTATGTGATAAGAAATCAGATTTATTTGGAAAATAAGAATCTGCTTCCAAACTTTCCCCTAAGCTCTCGTTCTAAAGTGTAGCCATTATATCCATTCCTTTTGGGGTTATTGAGAAAGTCAATTAACAAGGTAAATGAGATATCTGGGGGGGTTAAGTATTCATTTTTCAAACAATGTTTATTGGGGGCCAATTACACATCAGGCATTATACTAGGGAATGGACTCATGACTTGGAAAAGGAGAGCCCTTGTGTGCCTTTTTTGAACTTATAGGCCAGTGGGAGGATACAGAGAAATACACAGGAAATTCCAACAGCATGATAAGGGCTATAACTGGGGATGTTTAGGGAGAGATGTACATTTATGGGAGAAACACCCATTAGGAAATCAAGGAGATCAAGCAAGCCTTCCTGGTAGCTGTAGCTCTCTCAAGAGAGACTTGGAGGATGGATAGGAGCAAGTCTGGTGAAAGAATGGGAAGAAGATTCCAGGTAGAGTAAACCACATATGTGACTAAACTTAGGATCCAGAGGGTTAGAAGAAGTTAGAAAGGAATTCAGTATGGCAGGAGCACAGTATCTACGCTAGAAAGGGCGGGGACTCTGGAGAAATGAGAATAATGATTCAAGTTCTTTTACTATGGAGGAAAATTACTCTTCATGCAGTGTGGAGAATCGACAGTGAAAGGAAAAGGTTGGCGGCACACCTTGGGAGAGAAGAGAATGGCCTGAAAACAATAACAAGGATGAGAAAAGAGAGTAGACTCAGAGCAGTCAGGGAGAAGGAAGTAAAGATTTGTGATGGGTCAAATGTAGGGAGTGAAAAAAATGCGGCAAGGCTGCGGACTGGATTTTATTTTATTTTATTTTTCTGTGTTACACAGTTAGATGAACAGCAATGCCATTTGCTGAGGTAGGAGACAGAACGTAGAGTAGGTCTGGGGAAAAGATAAGTTAATTTTGGACAAGTTGAACCTCAAATGGCCAGTCCATAGTAGGTGCTCAATAAATACTTCTTGAATGAATGAACACAGAAGTAAAAATGTCTAACATGTATCTGGAAATGTGGCTCTCCTAGTCAGCAAAGAGATCTTGGGTGGAGATATTTATTTTTAAGTTTTCAATGTAGAGAGGAAACTTAAAACCCTCTGGGAGTTTTTGAGATCATCCAAGGGAAGAAGTTCAGAGGAGACAAGAGGGCCCAGGGGCCGAACCTGGAGGCATATCAATACTTGAATGAGAGGCAGAGATGTTCTTAGAAGTGGCGGAGTAGGAAGGATCATTAAATAGGACAAAATGCTAAACTCCCAGAGGTAAGTTCTGTGAGGGCAGAGATACTCATTTGGCTTATATTTGGGTGGCTGCTATGGACAGAATTGTGTCTCCAAAATTCATACTCATCGTAGCCTCCAAGGTGACTGTGTCTGAAAATAGGACCTTTGGGAGTTAATTAAGGTTAAATGAAGTTATAAGGGTAGAGTCCTAATCCAATAGAACTGTGGTCTTATAAGAGGAAGAGAGCACTCCAACTGCTCTGTGAGGACACAGGGAGAAGGCAGGAGTCTGAAAGCCAGGAAGTGAGCGCTCACTAGAGTCTGACCATGCAGGCACCTTCATCTCAGACTTCTAGTTTCCAGAACTGTAAGAAAATAATTGTCTGTTTTTAAGCCACCTAGTCTATGGTATTTTGTTATGGCAGCCTGGGATCACTAAAATAGTGCTCAACACTTAGAAATGGTTCTGGTAAATAGTGAGTAATCAACATTTTTAAAATTGAGATGTATTTGACATAGCACTATGTTATCGATTTATGTTTTTGAGTCAATTGGATAAATGAGTCATTCCCTGACATGCTCACAAGTACGTAACTTCCTTGAGACAGTGTGTTTGTAGTTGAGGGGTTGGGAAAAGTGAGAAACACTGGCTAGCATGGAGGTCCTGGGTGCTCAGGGAAGTGGGATGGAACCAATTATTCACATGAATATGGTAACAAAATAGGAAGAAAGACCTGAAAAGGCCCAACATGTACAAATCTCCTTTTTCACCATTTGGCTAAGGCTGGTTCTGAAACTGGGCAAGGCTCTGTTGATTACTAGGTGTGTGTGCATTTGTGTGTGTGTGTGTGTGTGTGTGTGTGTGTGTGTGTGTGTGTGTGTGTTGTGTGATTTGTGTGTGCAGAGGCCCTCCTCAACATTAGGACTGTTTGAACCAATGTTAATTTAGGCCCCATCTGGATATTGCTCTCTACAGAGAATACCCTATGCTGGCAGTGAGATTTCTCAAGTACATAACAGATAAAAGGAGGAAGAGGGACACAGTGTAATAATAATTGGAATAACTGGAATTCTTCTATCATTCATGGCATTTACAGTGAAAGTGCTTTCTAAAGTGTCTTCTGCCACATACAGTATAAGTAAATTATATGAAAAGAATCTATAATACTTTTTTAAAATATTCAAGAAAATGTAAAGTGAAAGTTACTAAATTCTCTTAAGCTGGTGAATTAAATCTGAATCGCTCACTGATTCACAGTACAGAGTTGCCATTCAGCCTGACAACCCCAAATTCAAACTATCCCCATTAGCTCTTGGGTAGGAAGCCAGGAAATGGCATCTGAATTCCAGGGTTTGCGAGACTAGGGATCTTGGGGTTTGATTCTCGGTTTTTAAGTTATTTTATTAAAAAAAATTTTTTTTAGAGTGGCAGTGGGAAGAAAAGGCTGTTTAAGAACATGTTAATAAATACTGATTCCAGTATTCTTATTGCTTTGTATTCAGATTCTTATTACTTCCAGACTTCTTATTACGTTGTATCTTTGCCGGCTTATGTAACATTTGGTCATGTAAAGCCTGTTATACTTCAAAAGGTCCATGGATACAGTGTTAGTAAAATTCTGTGGCCTTGAAGGAACCGACCCCAGGGAAAGGATTCTCACTGAGAGAAGGTTAGTCCTGTGCTTTGATGCCTTGGTAAAACTGTGTGCCCAGCACTTGACTGGTTGTGTCATTGGTTGGAAATGGGGCATACGTGCTCCAGTTTGTCCACATTCTGGACCAGGAGGTAAAATAAATCTATGGTGATAGAAATTAGGACAGGGTGCCTGGGTGGCTCAGTGGGTTAAAGCCTCTGCCTTCAGCTCAGATCATGATCTCAGGGTCCTGGGATGGAGGCCCGCATCGGGCTTTCTGCTCAGCAGGGAGCCTGCTTCCTCCTCTCTCTGCCTGCCTCTCTGCGTACTTGTGATCTTTCTTTCTGTCAAATAAATAAATAAAATCTTAAAAAAAAAAAGAAATTAGGACAGTGATTGCCTATAGGGGTTAGGGTTTGATTAGCATGGGGCAGAAAAGGAACATTCTGGAATGATGAAAATACTCCATCACCTCACTGAGATGGTTTTATTTATCTAAACTAACCAACTGTACAGGTTAAGATATGTGCATTTCACTGCATATAAATATTTGCTCATAAAACAAAAATCAAAGGTCAGTTGAAAAAAGTCTAGGAGCTAATTTGAAAACCCTTAAAACAAAGAGGCAGAATTATTTTTAAAATGAGTAAACCTTAAAAGGAAATTCTTCATTTTTCTTTTACTTTGGAGGAAGTGGATGGTGTCAAATAAATGCACAAAGACAAGATCCCAAACAGAGCATTTTAGCTTTTTGTTTTTTGTTTTTGTTTTTAGAGAGAGAGCGAGCACACGTGTGTGTGCAAGAATAGAGGCAGAAAGGGAGCGGGGTAGAAGGGGAGAGACAGAGAGAATCCTAAGTTGGCTCCACACCCAACATGGAACCCAATGTGGGGCTTGATCTCATGACCCTGAGATCATGACCTGAGGTGAAATCAAGAGTCAGACGCTTCACTAACTGAGCCATCCAGGTTTACCCTCAAACAGTATTTTTAATGAAAGCAATGATCAGTTTAGACACAGCTAGACCTTCATGTTTTGGAGGGAAGGAACCATCTCTAGTACCTTAAGTTGTTTTGGAAATAAATTTCACATTTATTTCCTTTCATGTTTCTGTTGGAGGAATAATGTTTTTGTAAATGTAAAACCTTTTAATGGAGCTAGAGAAGAAACTATGTTTGGTCATAGTATTATCTGGTCACGAACTAAAAATTCAGAGCTCTCTTGTGAGTCATGCTGCCAAGAAGTGCAGGCTTAATCTTCAAGATTGTATGAATTTGAATTTCGACTTTATGTATGAGGATACAAAGATAATCTTTTAGCAAAAACACTTTTGAAAGTGGTAGAATGTTACATGGAAAGCTAGCTTTCAGAGATAGTTATCAGATAGATGTGATCCTATTTTATTGTTCCAAGTATCTGGATTAATAAACTAGCCAATATTGATGACCCGATATGACCAGGCACAGCGGTAGGCACTCAGCAATTTCCCAAATAACTCTATGTGGGCCTTGTTCTCAAGAAGCTTCTGAGCAGGACAAGGGGATTAAAAAAATAAATTAATACCTCATTCAAGGAAGAATATAATAAATACACGAGAATACCATTGGCACTCAGTGGAGAGGAAATTCCTTTTAAAAAACGAATAAAGGGGGGCGCCTGGGTGGCTCAGTTGGTTAAGTGACTGCCTTCAGCTCGGGTCATGATCCTGGAGACCTGGGATCGAGCCCCACATCTGGCTCCCTGCTCGGCAGGAAGCCTGCTTCTCCCTCTCTCACTCCCCCTGCTTGTGCTCCCTCTCTGGCTGTGTTTCTCTCTGTCAAAAAAAAAAAAAAATCTTAAAAAAAACCCCACAAAAACAAATAAAGGAAGACATTATGGATGTGGTGGCATTTGAGGTAGACCTTGAAAAAGAGTGTGCTTGGCCCTGACTAGTGAGCAAAGCAGAGGTCGTAGGCAGAAAGAATGTCATCAGGAAAGCTGTGAGTGCTTGGGATGCTGGGATTTTGCTTGGCTGCAGCATAGGGCTATGGGTGGGGGTAGATGCAGGAGGCAGGAAGGCCTGAAGCCCTGGGCAAGCTGTGATCGGGGGGGGAAAAGGTAGAGCCAGATCATCAGAAGATGGATCCTGAGCAGTAAGAACCCAGGAACTAAAAGGCAGCAGGATTTAAGAAGTAGGGGGGGGAGGAAGAAGCAGACAGGTACTGGGGAGGTTCTTACAACAAGTCAGGTAATGCGGGCTGAAGAAAGCTGGTGGAAACAGTGGAGGGACAGAGAGAGGCCCCACATCTACAGTGCTAAACAATGTGGAAGGTGAGAGAGGGTGAGACAGCCCACAGAGAAGACCAAGTCTCTCTCAAGACCAGCGTCCGGCAGCCACGACTGGAAGGACAGTGATGCTGTTCATAGCCCGGAGTTGAGAGGAATGTCATGTTGTGGGAGAAAGAAGGATGACTCATATTTTGAGCCAGCCAGAATTGCCCAGGAGATGTTGGAAAAGCGGGTCCGGAGGTACAGTCAGCGGTGGAGCTAGAGAGAGACACAGACGGCCCTTCTTCACCTGCCAGTGCCTCAGTCGTGGCAGTGGGGGGAACAGGTGCCCTGCGACCGCGTGGAGGGGGCGAGGGAAGAGCTGGGAGTTGGCTGCCTGGTGGCGCTGTTTGCCATAAGCAGTAAAGGAAAACTGGCAAAGTGCAGGACCTCTCCCCGCCCTGTCCCCAAGCCTGGGAAATGAATCTGACCTGGGAGAGGGAAGAGAATGCTAGAAAACATTCAAGAAAGCTGTCTTTGGGGATTGACCTTGACTGCTGGTTTCGGAGTAATCAGACTATGAAGATTATTTGCCGAGCCCCCTTCGTTTCTCCTTCTTTCTTCCTTCTTTTTTTCCGTCTCCTTCCTTCCCTTCTTCCTGCCTGCACATCCACATTTTTGGACTGGCCTAGTGCATGGGTGGCCACTGTTGGCCTAAGGAGGAGTTAGGATTCACCACTGTCACCTACAAAGAGTAACCGTCTTTTCAATATTTGTCTTTACAGCCGATCGTGTAGGGAGTGCTTTTTTTGCTTCAACATTGCAATGTTTGGGGTCTTTTGAAACATGAAATGTATATTTACAATATGACAACATTAACATTTTTGAAACTTTTTTATTTTAAATAACTTTTTACTTCTTTCTCTATACTGATCTGGAGAGCCGCTCATAATATCCTGATAACTGCAGAGGGTCCCAGGGCCAGAGACTGGCCACTCCTGGCATTGTGATTAGAGTCATTTAATACCCAAGGCCATGACTAATGTCTGGCAACAAAGGTTCCTCGAGGTGTCACGTGTCCTGGGACCTTGGGAGAGGGCAAAAAGGGAGCACCTCACCGCTGTGTGTTAGCACCATGGTCAGGAGCAAGGACACGGGGCCACCACTGTGATATGGGAGACCCTCGCTGTCTGTGATCAGTGCCAGCACACCTAGAAAACCTCAAATCCGTTTAAAACAGAGGCACCCACCTTTGTCTTATCTTCATATCCCAGGTTCTTAACAACACATTTTTTCTGTATGTTTACAGAAAGCAGTCAACTGAGCTATTCGTGGAAAGGTTTGTGGGTTTGGTTAACGAGGTAGAGGAGTATTACATTTCAGCTGGAAACACATCCCTAGAATGCCAAAACATTTATTCCAAAGTCTGGTTTCCTGGTGCAATCGGAGGCAGGGCAATAGTGTGTCTGTTCAGAGACTTGCGGGGGGGGGGGGGTTGGTGGCTGGGGCCAGCAAGGCATCTGATCCAAGTGTATTCCAGAAGGCTTTTATTGTTAAATTATATTCTTCAGGAAAAACCGCCCATGTCATATTTTGTAAATTTGATACCCATACACTTTTGACTGGCATTCTATTTTAGCCATAAGCCTATGATTTACAGCAAGCCTGTTTTCCCTCCTGCTTGGGGTGGCAGCAGAATGCACGGGGCGCTTTCCAGGCTCCAAGGATAAGGAACCAATGGGGCTGGGGTTTTGTTCTCCCCAATAACGCTGACTCTCCCTGTGCCACTCTGCTCTCCCCAGCACACAGCAAGCTTCTCCTCACTCCCCACTGCCATTCATCCAGCTCCTCGCTGCAGCCCAGCTGCCGTGTTTGCCGGGAGGGGCTGCCAAGTGCCCTGCCTACTGGCTGCTTCCCGAATCCCTGCCATTCCACACACAACACATCCACACACGCTCTGCTTCACTCACACACGGAGCTACACGCACAGGCGAGCACATTCCTTCCTTCCTTCTCACTGCCTCATCCCTTGACTTCTACAAGCCCATGGAACATTTCTGGAAAGACGCTCTTGATCCAGCAGGGTAGGATTGTTTTGATTTCTCTCTTTGTAGCTTTAGCATTTTGAGAAAACAACTTACCTTTCTGGCCAGTGTCTGTATCCTAGCAGGGAGATGAGGATTTGCTGTTTTCAGTGGGTTTATGTGTGCATTTCCGTTTTCTTCCAGGACTTGTAGGATTCTTTGTGTAATTTACGTGTAATTCGGAGGGCGCAGATTTTTAAGAGCCCTATGAAGGGCCTTTGCGTGTGTTTAAAATGGACATTTGAAAATTGAAAGTGTGATTTACGGAAACAAAATCATCTGTAAAAAAATTGCTTTGGAAAGTCACCGTTGCTGGCCATAAAGAGGAATAGCTGTGATTCACCTAATGTATTTTTAACCCTTTCTTTGCTTACGATCTATGCTTATGGATGCTAAATTCAATTTTGTCTTCATAGTAAACAACTACATCTGCATAGTGTCCAAAAATTGTCTGTTTGTTCTTGTAAGAACTAGGTAAAATGTATACTTATTAGTATAAAAAAATTACTGTTAGTAACAGCAGCCATGGCATTTATATGTGCCATGAACATTTTGTTAGGAACTCTGTAGGCTGTCTGGGATAGCAATTAAAGCAAAGCATTAATGGTCATAACAGGTAGTTGTATCAGAGTCTATTAGGCTGTTGCAAAGGAAGTTTATTAAGAAGTATAAACTCTCCAGGGTTGTGGGTGCACACTATATTTAGTGTGTGTGTGCATACATACATATACTGTTTCCGTGTGTATGCTTAGATTTTAATTGAGTTCAAAACTTTTTTCTATTCCTTTTTCATCTGAATATTCAAATCTGCATGTCCTAGGAAAGTGAATAGAAGAAGGTTGAATTGCAGGAATAGAGAACAGAAATGTAGCACTGCATTTCCAAATGTGTTGGTTAGACCAACAGTGTAGCATAGTGGCCAAAGATTCGGTTAATGAACTGAGGTTACATTTTGTATGAAAAGGTCACATTTCCTATTAAGCTTTCTGAAGTTTTGATTGCATAACCTGTGGAAGACATGAACACCCATGTGCGCCTAACCAAAGGTTTTTGTGAATCATCATGCACATGAGAATTCATAATGGGAGCAAGTACAGTACTGTGGTCCAACATAAATATCAGTCAGACTGGGAGCATCTCAGAAGGTCCAGGCTAGAAGGGACCACTTGTGGAACTTTGCAGATGAGGAAACTGAGGTCTGGCACCATTCTTCGGCTTGCAAAGTGCCGCTCTTTCTATAGGTACACCTTGAATCTCCACCCCCCTTCTCCCCAGATGTCTCCTCTCAGTCCCTGCAGCCGCTAAATATAGCTTGTCTGTGGCTGGCTGCACATTGCAACCGCACAGCCCATTCTATCTGCCATATCTCAGTTACAGAGTGGCCCTCCCCAGGGTCATTCTATGTACACACTACATATTTCCAGCCAACTAGGAGAGTGAATCAAAAGAAAGAGAGACAAACAGAGATAGATAGGAGTCTGGCATGGGGCACATAAGGCAGCACCGTGGAGAAAGCCGGCCCCTGGATTAGTCTTGCGAGTTTGTTTTAAACCTCGTGTTCCCCGAGCCACCTTTAGAAGCTCTCTCTGAGCCCCCGCCCTCCTGCAGTGAAATTTAGCCTCCATCCAGCAGCGACGAGTAAAGTAAAGTTCAGGGAAGTTGCTTTTTGGGATCGCTCCAAAACGAGTTGCGCCTGGAGTGATGTTTAAACCAATGTCAGTGCAAGGCAACAGCCCCTGGCTGGCTTCCAGTACCTTTGTAATGCATATGAGCGCGGGAGATCGGTACTTAAAGTTGGAGACTCCTGGAGACTCTTGGAGCCCGGGAGTTCGCGGAGCGCGCTCGCGCCGAACTGCACTTGATCGCGTCTGGGTGCCGGGCTTCCACCGGACGGGCCAGCTCCCGGGGCAGGGCCAGAACTCGCTTCGTGGCGGGACATGCGCTGCACCGCCTCTAACCGGGTTGTGCTCTTCTTCTAGGTGGCTGGTCGGCTGCTGAGCCCTCCGTCCGGAGGGGAGACGGTTCGCGCCTTACCCGCGGCCACCAACCATGACCATGACCCTCCACACCAAAGCGTCCGGAATGGCCCTGCTGCACCAAATCCAAGGGACCGAGCTGGAGACCCTGAACCGCCCGCAGCTCAAGATCCCCCTGGAGCGGCCCCTGGGCGAGGTATACGTGGACAGCACCAAGCCAGCCGTATACAACTACCCCGAGGGCGGCGCGTACGACTTCAACGCCGCGCCCGCAGCCTCGGCGCCGGTCTACGGCCAGTCCGGCCTTTCCTACGGCCCCGGGTCCGAGGCAGCGGCGTTCGGCGCCAACGGCTTGGGGGGCTTCCAGCCCCTCAACAGCGTGTCTCCGAGCCCGCTGGTGCTGCTGCACCCGCCGCCTCAGCTCTCGCCCTTCCTGCACCCCCACGGCCAGCAGGTGCCCTATTACCTGGAGAACGAGCCGAGCGGCTATGCGGTACGCGAGGCCGGCCCTCCCGCGTTCTACAGGTACGCGCGCCGCCCGCCGCGCCCCGTCGGGGTGACAGCTGCGCGCCCGGCAGGCGGGAGGGAGCGAGGGGGCCGCGCGGCCGGGAGCTCGCGGGAGGCTGTAGGCCGCGGGGCTGGGCGGCCGCACCGCGGGAGCCCCGGGACTGGCGGCCCGGCCGGCCGGGGTGGGGGATTTAGGGTGGGGGGGGGAGTGTTTGTGGATCTTGCTTTCGAGAGCCAAGTTCTCTAGCCTGGCAGTTTAAAGAAAATTCTATTCTCCATCCCCCTACCATCTGCGTAAGAGGCAGATCCGAAAACCCGTGGGCTTCCTAACTCAGTTTGGAAAATCGTACAAAGCGACGGTCATTTGTTGGAGGGGGACGCCCCAAAGCAAATAAACACAAAGCTCTTGGAGTCCCCTGTGAGTGTGCCGCTTTTGTATTTAAGGCTGGAGGTGTGTAGGGTTAGCGGAGCTCAGAGTTTATTAGTAGAAATTGTTTTAATATGTTCGCAAAATTTCCTCTCATCTAGAATTTCCGATTGGAAATATGCACGCTATTATTACGATGACGATAAGCACCTACTTTCCCCCCTTCCTCTCCATCCTAAGTTCGAGGCTTTAGGGTTGAATTGTGCCCCTCAGAAGAGCAGTAAAGGAATTGAATGAGTCCTAACAAGTTTCTGATATCTGAGTTATCTGGCTGAGTCCGTGTTGGAGCAGATTGCTAGCACATGACTTCTGACAGCCGAAAATTTATAGGTGCCTTGTGAGTTTAAAACCTGCGGTATGGAAGAGTGTTTTGAAATAACTCTCCTGCCAGTTAAATTACATTTCTGGCCTACCCTGCAGAGCACGCGGGGAATGGTGTGTGGGGTCAGCTTGCTTGTGCGCCTTTCAGTCGCTGTAGAAGTATTAGTAGTCCAGGACGTACAGGAACACATTTGCGACTTGAGTGGCTAGTGTTTTGTGTTCTTATCACCCCCTTGCCTGAGGATTATACTTACCTCCCCTCCCTTCTTCCATTGCCCCTTTGACAGTATCTATGTTCTCTTCCTGATGGGCCTGAGGAGGGCTTAGGTGGGTGATTCTGATGAACACCTGTGCCCTAGGTACCCAATGGCCAGCTGTACTCTGGGGTGGCTTTGGGAGCCCTTAGGGTGCCCACGTGGCTGGGTGCTGAGTTAGGCACAGCCAGACTGCAGACTGGTGTATGGACTTGCCTCCCGCCTTCGACTGGACCCTTCTGCATTGGAAGTTGTGGACCCTTTTCTATTCAGTGTTCTAGTTCTAGAAATACTCATAGCAGAAGAAGCAGGAAGAAGGTGCAGGTTGGTCTCAGAGGAAACCGAAGAGCACACTCTTGGGGTATCTGAACGTACCCCATATCCTTCGGCCTCCTCAAAGGACTTCAGAGCATCCCACAGTCACACAGGTTCAGACTGAGTTATTACTTAAAAGACAAAGAATGAACAAAACTTCAGAAAGTTGGCATATTTCAAATTAATTTTACTTGTTTTAACTGACGGTTAAAATGGAAAGGAAAAGAATTTATTCTGCTCCTTTTTTTGAAGTGTTAGAACAAAATATAACGATTAAGTCTTATTCATGCAACCTTTTAAACTTCTTAATGTGAAGGAAGGCACTTGGTATGATGTGAATTCCATAACCTGATAGTGGACTCCAGAAACTATTTTCTTTTCCATTTAATTTTCAGTTCTTTTATTGCAAATTAATCCTATTGAATTTCAATGGGTACTAATGAGACTGCTCCTTGGCGGATTATTTACTGCCTTGCTAATAATTACAAAGTGAGCATGGTCAAATAAAGAGGGGACCATATTTAATTCAAAATTGTTCATCATCCCAGTGACAAATAATATTACTATAATATGCCCCATCTTAAACTTTTTGCATTAGATGGTATTCAAGTATATTTAGAATATGAAAAAAATGACATGGAACTTTAATAATAAAGTTAAGGACTCATACGCATGGGTTTCAATGCGGAAACTTAGTTTTAGGAGGATTTTTCCTTTGTAGTTTATTTCCTATAACATCCTTACTCTTTGCTTTGAATTCTGCCTCTGGGTAACCAGGGCGGAAGAGATGATTCTATACAGGTGTTGTTTCAACTGGACAGATGTTATTTAATATTTTTGCCCTCTCAGTTTTCCTGTCCAAATAACTCAGGGTAAAAAGAAAAAAAAATGATTAGGCTTTTTTAGAAATACTATCTGTTATTTTCAGTAGTTACTAAAGTTTTGGGGGTTGAAAGCAATGTTTTCAAAGTGCTTGTCATGATCCAGAGCAACACGGTATTGCTTAGTGAGTCTGGAACATTTTTTTTTTTTTTAAGGAATAAAATAGAAAAGAATATAATAGAAAATATCTCAAGGGTGGGTTTTGTTTCCTGAAAATTTGTTTTAATTATATATGTTCATATGCACTGACTCTGATATAAAATGTTTTTCTTACCATAGAAGTTTGGAAGTTAGGGGCACCTAGGTGGCTCAGTCATTAAGCGACTGCCTTCGGCTCAGGTCATGATCCTAGAGTCCCGGGATCGAGCCCCGCATCGGGCTCCCTGCTCAGTGGGAAACTTGCTTCTCCCTCCCTCACTCCCCCTGCTTGTGTTCCCTTTTTAGCTGTGTTTCTCTCTGTCAAATAAATAAATAAAATCTTTAAGAAAAAAAAGAAAAAAGAAGTTTGGAAGTTAGTGGCCTATAAATTAGCTGGTGTCTTCAGTTAGATTAAGGTTTATTATTTCTGATTCTTACCTTTTCCATTTGTAACATGGTGTCATCATGTAGATTGTCTACCTGAATGTTCCACTGGGATGTTTAGAGAATTTACATGAAGTTCACATCATTTAGCATTAAGATGGTTACTTTCTTCTAATGGCCACAAGATGCAGCCATATCTATGTATGAAGACATGTTATCGATAAACCTGTCCTGAGCATTCTGTAATGTGAGAAAGACATGTCACAAACATGTCCCAACAAATTGTTGAGAGGGAATACATTTGTAAACAGGCAAGCTGTGACTTTCTAAGATGTGTCTTGCCTAAAATTTCATGACAAAGTTACCCAGGAGTCCTCTTACACTCAGTTCCTTTTTAGTGTTCAGATAGCCTCGGAGGTTTGAATAAAACTAAAGATGAAACATTATATCCACCATGTTTTTAAAAATTCAGATTAAGTATTTAGTGCTCCGTGTTCATTTCAGTTTTTCTACTCAGTATTCTTGAAGGCTAAATTGTACCCACGCCCTGCTGTCCCCAAACTCGACAAACACCAGATCTTAAGGATCGAAATCCGTGGCTTAGTCGCTTGTTCTCTGGCTGTATGCATGCTTGAATGAATAGTGTGTTCATTGGTGATCATTTAAAAACAATTTCTCAACTTTAATTAAGGCTCATTTCTAAGGAGACATTTGAATAGCTAGTTTTCAAGTTATCAGTAATTCTTTCCATGTATGAAGGTGATATTTTAGCACCCTTTATTTCTGTTCTTACTTATTTCATTCATTTAAGTTGTTACTGTTCACCTGACATTCTGTGTTGGTCTGAGAATAGTTGAAGGAGTCTCAGATAGCCTTGGGGATGAGTATATTTTAGGCTGAAAAACGAATTCACATCTTGAATTCCCATTTCATTTTCACCTACTCCATGTGGCTTGTACCTGTGCGGTAGAAAGCCCCTGCAGGATAATTGCCACTTATTCTAATCTTCTCTCTCATGCTCAGTTAATTTGGATCCTTGTATTGCTTTTGTGAATGTATTTAGGATAAGACATTCCTAATTTGGGAGAATTCAGGTTTAGCATTTGAGTTTCTTATTGTTTTAAGAATATAAAAGACGGAGGCAAGAAATCAACAATGACAGGAACAACAGATACCAGGAAAAACTATAAAAGATGACACATGATAAGATATTAATAACTTTATTAAGTGGGATAATGTGTAGGAAAGCAGTATATAAGGTGCACAAGCATCCAACATTTCATTATTTCTTTCACATATTAATATTCATTCCAGGGCTTCTGTAAGCTAAAAGACAGTAGGAAAGAACAGATTTTAAGTGGTCAGGAGCTTCATTACAGATATAAATTAATGATAATGTGAAATCATTTTCTGTGGAAGTCAGATTTAAATAAAATCTTTATCACCATCTGCAACATTCGTTTGCAGCCTGGGTTGTCATAAACAACCTTTATTTATAGATACATTAAAAAAAATCAAAATCCTCATCATGTGAAAATGGTTTTACATAAGGAAATATATGAGTTATAATTACATTTTTTCTAAAATACACACTCAGCAAAAAATGAAAACGTCTGACTCCTCCCTGTGACATCAGTATTATTTTTAATGTAACTTTAGATGAACCCAGTGCGGGCAACGGCTTGCTAACTGTGTTCCCTGCTTTTCCAGGATACATTGAATGGACAGGACAAATTAGTTATTGAGCTTAATTTCAAGACTCGCTTGCTTTTTGAAGAAGTTAAACAGAGGGGCCACAACTATTTAGAACCAAGATGCACACTCCAAAGAAAGATGCTTTCTAAATCCCCAAAATACAGCCACTCGAACATAAACCAACCAAAGTGAAACTGTGAGGGATTTAATCAAAAGGAAGCAGCCCATCAAAGCCATCAAATAGTTTTGTTTTATGTTTTAAACTCTGCCAATGCATTGAGAGATAATTCTCCCCTTAAAAAAAAAAAAAAGATGTATTTGAGCTGTTCCCTGATCCACTCATAAAACATTACCCATAACCCCCTGTTACCCTTGGAAATCTGAGGACCTCAGTGGGCTGGAGGCTAAGGGAAACACCTTTATGATATTCTTGATTTCAGGGGGGAAGCAATCCTAATTCCTGAGCTCTGCACCTTGGGGGACGTTATTAGGAGTTATGAGGGAAGCTTCACATCAGTGGACAACATTTTCAGTCACGTGTGCATGTTCAGACCCTATTAAATAGAAGAAACATAGAAAAGATAACTACTTTGGTCCCAACCGATGAAATTTTATGTAGTTTGGTAAAGTAATAATTTCAAGAAGCTAGCTCAGATAAGAAACGGTATGGCTAACACTTGGAAGGGAAACAATGGTGTGGCGGAGGAGTCGTGATGTTGATGTCGAGAATGAGGAAGGAGACGGTGTTGGAGAGGATGAGGAAGGTGACGGTGATGATGAGAATGAGGAAGGAGACGGTGTTGGCAAGAAAGTATTGGTGTCAGTTGGGGTGGGTGGTAGTTCTCGATGCCTATTATAGGGCCTGGAGATGTTGACCCTATGCAGAAATCAAATTCTTTTAATGTACTTCTCATATTTTTATGTTGTTAATTTAAGAAAGAGTCAAAATGTCAATAATGATATTATCAGTGATATTAATACCATAAATTTAATAAGTACTACACAGAAAATCTAAAAGAAAACTCCAAAGAAGAAAGAAGAGCCTGTTTTTTTTTGGGGGGGAATCTCCTTTTTGGAGGGACAAACCTGCATGTCCCCCCATGCCCCCCCCGTCTGCGCCCATAACAAGTACTTCAATGAAATGTGTTACCGTGGTTCGGATTGGAGGCTGCGTTGCCTTGTGATTTTCTACTTTCCGTGAATTATGCTTTGGGAAAATTTTAGAAGCTCACTTAAAGCTAATAAAGCTAATTAAGAAGTATTCCGGACTAGATATTGCCAAACAAGCCCTGGACAAACTCAGATGGGGTTCTTCTTTTTAAAGAGTTCCCCAAATGTTGTCAGTTCCTAGGAGGAAGCAAATGGCCTCCGCAGTTTAGTGTCCAGATTCTCAGGTCCGGCGTGCTGGAAAAGCCCAGAGCTGTCTGGTCCCGAAGCCTCCCTCGTTCGGCTCCTTGCCCCTCTCCGCAGGCTGCATCCGAGGGCTGCGGCTCCTGCTCGGTCCCCACAGCGGCGCGTGGAGGGCCCGACAGCCCACCCGGGTGTGCCGGGCTTATTTCCTGGGCAGTGTTCTTGGCAATTAGACTCACTTTTCTTATAGAAAGACTTGAGATTTTTTTCTAAGACCCTGAAAGTAGAAGGCAATTTTCTTTTAATTTCCTGCTAGTAAACTAATGTTAGAAATAGTAATTTTTACATTGGCATACTTCCTCCTTCCACTGCTGATTTTTTTTAGCAGTCCGTTCTCGTATTTTCTTTTTTCTTTTCAGCTTTATTTTCTAATGTGCTTTGAATTCCTTTTGGTTTCTTTTCCCCTGTCAAACTTGCTTGCTTGCTGGCTTTTTTCTTTTTTCCTGTTTTAGTTACTCCATCTGCATATTTCCAGATTTTTTCTTCCATCTTTTCTGGCATATTTCCTTATCGACCTGTTTCGTCTGTTATTTTAATGAAATGTGGAACATGGCTCAACAGAGTTTCTACCTAGCAAAGGAAAGCCAGCGGTGTAAGAACAACCCAGAGTAGCATTAACTCCATTAGAAGTTTTCAAAACCTTTCTTTCCTAAAAAAAGAAAAAAAAAAAAAAGATCAGGAAGAAATTTTCACTTAATGGAATTGCTTTGCTTTGACAGCTCACTCATGTCTTCATTGGATTTGGTTACCTTGTCCCAAATTGTGTAGCTCATCAGTGGCATAGATGAAATAAAATGCATTTTTTTGTATTCCTAACAGTTCAGGTGTCGGCGTGAGCACACACATTTGCCAGGAATCTCCTTTTGTGAATGGGTGGCGTCCTAAGACGCAGTCTTCTGCATGGAGATTTGCTATGGGAATAAGTGAAGTCAGCCTTAGCCCCCTTCTTCTGGTTTCAGTGGTCCTAGATCCATGTGAATTTACACAAGGCATTTAAAGTGGACTGGAACTTCTCATCCTGGCATCAGAAACAAAACTAACAAACCCGTTGTTTTCAAACAGGAATAGGTGTGTCCATGATTCATTTTACTTGTATCAGGGAAGTATTTTTGAAATGGTGCTCTGTTTGTTTGTGTTTGTTTTTGCTTTTGTAGAATTTTCACAACACAACATTGTCAGAAACATAATTGATTTGAGGGTTCCTTATTTTAGCTATTACATCTGTCTTTTTTGGAAGACCTTACAAATGGTGGTGTTTATTTCTGCTGGAACATTTCAAGCAATTCAGAGAGAAAGGATGTACATTCTAACTTGAATATAAGATAAAATTTAGTTACATTGAGAAGTTATTTTCTGTAGTTACTGGAAAAACTTGTGGGACCTCTGGAACTCTCTTTAATTTCTAGTAGGAGGAATCCCTGAGCACTGGTCCAAGCAGAGACCGTGTCTTGTTCACTGCGTTTCTCTCAGCTCTTAGCAAATGGTGTGGCACATAAATGTTCTGAGCAACTTTTAGTGAATGACTGGTGTTAGGCAGGAATCACCAGGTATACTGATTTGCTCAGATTGCTTACTGGGAGAATGGCCATTCGGCAGTGGAGCCCTATGCAGGGCTTGATCCCGAGGACCTTGGGATCATGACCTGAGCCAACAGGCAGACGCTTAACCAACTAGCCATCCAGGCACCCCAGCAGTCTATCTTTAGGTGGGACTGGGGGAATGTGGGGAGTTTGTGAATCCCCCTCCCTTAGGAATAAAAGTGGAAAGGAGTCCAGTGGGTATTCCCAGTACAGTTGATTCCCATTATTTGCAGACTCCATATTGACAAATTTGCCTACTTGCGAAAATTTATTGGTAGCCCCCAAATCAGGAATCATGGCACTTTCTCCGTCATTTGCAGACATGGGCAGGCTGGTAAAAAATTTGAGTCATCTGACATGCATGCTCCCAGCCGAGGTCAAGCAAAGTGATACTCTGCCTTCCTGTGTCAGCTCTTCTACTATAAACAAGGGTCCTGTTCAGGTCTGTGCCACTTTTCTTTCTTTCCTTCTTTCTTTCCTTCTTTCTTTCTTTCTTTCTTTCTTTCTTTCTTTCTTTCTTTCTTTCTTTCTTTCTTTCCTTTCTTCTTTTTTTTTTTTTTTTTTTTTTTTTTTTTTTTTTTTTTTTTTTTTTTTTTTGCATTTCTATGCTTTTTATTGGTGACTTTGCTATAGAAAATGACTCCCAAGCATAATACTGAAGTGCTTTCTAATGTTCCCGAGTGCCGGAAGGCTGTGATGTGTCTGATCAAGGCTGTAGAAAACACGTGTGTTAGATGAACTTTGGGCATGGGTTCTAATACTGTTGCCTGTGGGTTCAATGTTAATGGATCAATAATATATGTTAAATAATATACCTTTAAACAGAAACACAGATGAAATGAGGCTACGTATTGATTGGCTAGTGGAGCTGGTATGATCAGAGGCTTGTAAGAAATACAGGGCTGTATTTCCCCTTGGAACAGTGGTTTAGTAGTTACTAATTTACTGTTTGTGGAAACCTGAAAGTTATTAACTACCACAAATAATGAGACTTGCTTGTATTAAATAAAGGGACTTGGCACAGGGTTGGGAAACAGGCAGCTTATGTTTCTGACTTGACTCCTGCCTAATTGTAAACTCTGGTCCACTGTGCCTCAGTTTACTCATCTGTAAAATGCCAATCAAAGTAGAACCTACATATTTCAGTTGTTGTGGGGATTGAGTTCATAGACATCAAGCTTTTATTTTTTTTAATTTTTTATTTGACAGAGAGAAACACAGCCAGAGAGGGAACACAAGCAGGGGGAGTGAGAGAGGGAGAAGCAGACTTCCTGCTGAGCAGGGAACCCGATGTGGGGCTCGATCCCGGGTCTCTGGGATAATGACCTGAGCTGAAGGCAGTCGCTTAACCAACTGAGCTACCCAGGCGCCCCGACATCAAGCTTTTAAAACATGCCTGACATATAGCAAGCCATTATTTTTATAATTCCTTTAGAAGGGAATTGGCAACTCTATACTGAAGGAGGTATGAATAGAAGGGCTCTTTAAGAGTCTAGAATGTTTGTGACTTCCCTATATGTGTTTATTTGCCTTCAAGGGACCAACTTTAATACCCTATTGTGATTACAAATTAATTTTTCCAACTTAAAGGAAGAAAGAAGCTAATTTTTCTCGGAATCCCGGGTGCTATGCTAGAAAAACAAAACAAAAGAATTGTAACAAATTCCAAATAAGTAAAAATAAGTAAATCAATAAAAAAATGAGGAATATTAGGTACAGTGGACTGGAGTCCCAGAGAGGGAAAGAATTGAAGGTCAGCAGTTTATGGAGAGGGCTATAATGGACAGAGGGCAAAGAAGGTATTTCTCTGTGATTTGGAAAACAGGAACATGGAGAAGGAAGATGGATGGAAGCTTACATTCTAGCACATGTGCAAAAGTGAATTTTCAACCCTGGCTACACATTTGAATCAAGGATGACTTCAGAATCATCTGGGTGATTTTGCTCTGTTCACCCTGTGGAGGATTGTTTAAACCCTGGTCTGTCTGACTTCCAAATCTTCAACTCTTTGGGGCCACAGGGGCCTCAGAAGCAGGGGGTAAAAAGAGTGCAAGAGAAGAAGGATGACAGTAACGTTGATTTCTCATCAGCTTTCCTAAATAAGATTTGAAGTAGGCAGGTGCATTGGATGTTGACTAGATGCAAAGCAGACAAACTGAAGGAGAATATTAGGACAGGGACACACACACACACACACACACACACACACACACACACCTATGCCAGTTAGTCTGCATGATGTAGATTTTTATTGAGTGTTTAAATAATCAATGATGATTGAAGCCTTTACCTGCCCCCCTCCCCACCTGCCACCCCTGCCTGCCACCCCTCGGGGTTCTCTTTCCTTTAATTCTTCTGGTAGTTGCCACACACCAGACTCTAGCATTGTTTATACAACTTTAAACCCCTAAGTATCAGTACAGTTCATTGATTGCATTAAATTTCCAGTTATGTGTTTGGAAAGTGCCTTGGAGTCTCTGATGTGGAGGCTCCCCTCCTGTACTCTTTTTTGGTCATGAGGTATTTACAGAATATTTTTAGCAAATAGAATTTATGTTATTTTGAATGCTCCTTCCCTTAGGCCTCCCTGCCCCCACAGTTTTCATTTTAGAAGATTCCCGTTATTGGTAAGGGAGATGGGCATGAATGCAATTTGGTGAGGCTTTCCCACATTGTTCAGTTCTCCTGGCTGCACATTGCCCAGAGTCATCGGCTGAAAACATGTCCCTGAAACCTCAGAACACATATCAATGCAACTCCCTGGCTCAGAAGTGAACGTGGGTACACTTGAGTGCCCTTACAACTTAAAGTTTAAATTCTAGGTTCCACACGCTGAGGGACTATCACCCCAATGGTGCCGGGCTCTGTGGTTCTTTGTTCTTTGTTTCTGGTACTCAGCAGTTGTGGCTGATGAAACCAAAGTTGCTTTTCTTTTCTTTTCGTTTTAAGATTTTATTTTTACATAATCAACAGCCAGTGTGGGGCTAGAACTCACAAGCCGGAGATTATAATAGAGCTGCGTGCTGAACCCACTGAGCCAGCCAAGTGTGCATGCCTTCCCCCAACCCCAAGTTGTTTTTCTATAACAAGTCCAACCCTGTTTTTTTTTCTTTCATGAATTTTTTGATGTAGTGTTCCATGATTCATTTTTTGCGTATAACACCCAGTGCTCCATGCAATAGGTGTCCTCCTTAATACCCATCACGAGGCTCATCCTGTTCTGAGAAGTCTGTGTCTGACATTGAGAAATGGCTAGCAAAGTTATCAGGTAACTTGGAGAAGTGTTCACAGTTCTAGTGTTTATATACTGAACAGCTGTAATTCCCAGAAAGGCAGTATCAGTCATTTATAACATCTTAAAACACATAGACAAGAATTTTCTTCTCAAATGTCTCTCACATCATTCTCTCTGTTCTCCATACAGGGTCAGCTCTCCGTTATTGCTGCAGTAAGTTCCCGACTGGCTTTTCAGCCTTCAAGCTTTCAAACTCTGATTTTTCAATTTGCTACCCAAAGTATATACCTGAGTTGATCTTCCCACTGCTTAAAACCCTTCAGAGGTTTCTCACTAATCACAGAAAACATGCATATTCCATAGTGTGGCATTCAAAGCCCTTGTAATTTGATTCACACTAATCTCCTCTCATCATCTGTGAAGCTCCTATTCAAAGCCATATTTAAATGGCCCTTTCCCACTTCTTCACATTCATTTCAATCTCTAATGTGAACATTTCTTTCTTCTTGTCCCACCTCTGTTAGACCAGAAGTCAAGGTTCAGCTCAGAAGTCAACCCCTACCAGCTGGAGTTTTCACCTGGCATTCTCTGGCGTGTTCCCAGTACACACATAGCACCTTTTCTGGGTACTTCCATTACGGAAATCACCTTCGAAGGCCTTTCATTATGGTTGCAGATAAACTTGTCTATGAATTTTATTAATTTTATAGGTTAGAGTAATTTAATAAAATTATTTATTGGTGGATATATCCACTTGCTCAGCAAGTTTTATCAAACGTTGATCATGTACTGACTTCTATGGTAGCTGTAGAGATTGGACACCTTACCTCTAGTCAAGTTGCTGATAGACTAACGAGGAAGTTGATAAATATAGAGACAATTAAAAAACAGTAGAATAAGAATTGTCATAAAGAAGAGGCTACTAGGAAAACTGCGGAGGGCGCTTAACTTGATGAAGGGCCCCCACCTATGAATGCAGAGGTCCAAATGGTTTGATGGAAAGAGGATTTAGCCAGGCAAAGAAGGGCAGGGCAGGCTGTGAAGTGAAGCCGTGTCTTATTCCCTGATACTCCCTACATCTCCAGGCCATTTCTTTCCACAGAATAACCGCTCGACAATTTATAGAGCCAAACTGCTGAATTAACCAAATGAGAATAAGTTGTTAAGAATCCAAGAAATACTTTCAATAAGACCAATTGCTAATATTTTTTGAGCATAGTGCACCAGAGACCTTGCTGAAAGACTTGAGTGGAAGATCTTGTTGCATCCTTATCCCAACCCTAAGAGGCTGGTACTGATATTACTCTGATATTTTGGATAAAGAAACAAAGAGTGAAAGAGGGCAGGCGATCACACAGCTGGTACTAATTCACTAATGGAGGATTCAGGATTCTAAGTCTGTAGGTTGGACTCTGGAGTTCAAGTTTTACCCACTATAGTGTGCAGAAAAATTGACCGGATGTCTTCTATCAGTGATTTATTTACTTGCGAGTTGGTTTGTTAATTCCTTGTAATATTTTTATAGTTAGTTGTGAAAACGCTTTAATCTTAGATTATGTCCCTGGACTGCTTCTTTTAGTTTTATGGGAAATGGCTATTTTTGTGATGCTTGCTAAAAGCATGTTTCAACATTTTTTTTTCCATTAAGTAGGGGGAGGGGTTTCCCTTCTAATATCACAAGGAACCATTGAACGAAATCCTGCAAAGAATTCCCACTAGCAGCCTAATGCTTTTCTCTGTCTGTGAAACCTACCCAATGGTTTTAAATCTGGACAGAATTATTGTGCTCCTTTGGTCCAACCCTCTCTTTACACAGAAAAAAAAATCATTAAATCAGTATTTTAAACCTAAATAGGGCCATAAACGTGATGTATTCCTACCTCTTTATTTTCCAAGCAAAGTGATTAAAATCTAGAGAGGTGAAGTGGCTTCCCCACAATATGTCAGCTAGTGCGGGCAGAGCAGGACAAGAACTCATGTCGCCTCCAGCCAGTGACGTCATCCTTAACATGTGGAGGTATGACCCACCTGAGTTCACTGAGGACAGAGAGGCCATGCTGTCCTCATTATCATGGTGCTAGTATGGAGAGTGAAAGCTCAAGGTTAGCAAAGTGAAGGAACACCTGCTGCTGACATTGCTGAATAGTCATGATAGCAGAAGTGAGGACACCAGCCCCACCTGTCTGGACAGGTCATCTGTTTAACCCTATATGGTCTGAGTGAGAATTTGTAACCTTGGCTTGCCACTTCAGTTTTAAGGCTCTAGTGGAAACGTACTTCCTGTACTTAGAGTTTGATCATTCCCTTTCAGTTCTAATAACTGCATCTTATTTACTTTGTAATTGAAGGTTTCTTTTCTTGTTTTCCTTTTTTCTGTGTCCAGGACTTTAAGGTTAGGAATTACTAGGTTTCTCTGGGGACTTACACTGACTCCTTTCAGATTTCTAAGTCGCTTGGCTGCTATTTTTGTTTCACAATTACCAATGTGAAAATGGAACTTGATTTCTTTCCTTTTTTTTTTTTAAAGATTTTATTTATTTGACAGAGAAAAACACAGCTAGAGAAGGAACACAAGCAGGGGGAATGAGAGAGGGAGAAGCAGGCTTCCCCCCAAGCCAGGAGCCCGAGGCAGGGGCTCAATCCCGGGACTCTGGGATCATGACCTGAGCTGAAAGTAGACGCTTAATGACTGAGCCACCCAGGCACCCCTAATTTATTTCATAATAGATATTTCACCTTAGTATTGGCAAAATTAAAAAAAAAATAATTCAATCTGTGCTTGACCCAGCAGCCAGTTTACAATAGGATTTTTTTTTTTTTTTTTTTTTTTTGGTAACATGGTCCCAGTGTTGAAAAACGTGTGTCTTCTTTGAAGCTAATTAGTAAAGTCAAAGTTGGTTATATACTGTTTACTATTAAATTTTTCCCCTTGTAGTTTAATACTGTTCCAGGAAATGAAATGTAAGTTTAATAAGAATGGTAATTGGGAACCATATGTCCTAAGTATAATTCATGTTCCTGATAAATGTGTTACAGGAGAACATGTCTGGCTGATGGGTTATAACTACCAAGCTGATGTCATGTGACACCATTTATTCTGTAGAAATTAATGTCAAGCAGGATAGGGCTTATAATTATAAATATAATTATAAATTATAATTATAAATATATAAACCTATATATTTGTTCACTTTTAATTCTTTCAGTGTTAGGAACTATTAATGAATTTTAATAGTTCTTTAGCTGTCGGAGTTGCCAGTAAAAATATATAAAAAGGAGGTATTAATCTTGTAATTTACAACACCGTAAAGAGACTGATGTAGAAATTAAATCTGCTTTTATTAACATTTTATGGCATTTATATGTATGCAAGGAAAATAATTCAAGGTGGTAGAAGCTATTAGAGACGTCTTGAGGTTACCCTTCTAACTTCTCTTCTGTTTTGTGAGGAATCATAGACCAAAATGTATTTACTTCTGGTTGTGAAAGTGCTATCAATATGCTCTCAGCAAAATGATTTCCATGAAGAAGCTGAAAACAGAATGACCGCAGTGAGATTTTGAGAGGTGCTCGCCTGCGTTCGCCTCGGCCCTGGCAGACGAGCGGTGCTGTACGCAGAGATGTTGATTAGGTCGG
Source organism: Spilogale gracilis (assembly GCA_004023965.1). Taxonomy (NCBI): domain Eukaryota; kingdom Metazoa; phylum Chordata; class Mammalia; order Carnivora; family Mephitidae; genus Spilogale; species Spilogale gracilis. Next base: position 51,621 of record PITA01012930.1, read on the forward strand.
TGGCGACTTTTTGGAAGTCAGTATTTCTCCTTGGAAGATGATCATTTTAATCTCAGAGTCTAGGCCCAAACTTTCTAATTGCATCTGCAGGAAGGAGAGTGACAGCAGGGGGCAGAAAGTGGGAAAGATCAATTAAAACCACAGTCCTCACCTGCTTTGCTAGATAGTACTTAACTGTGAATGACCTAAGCTGTGTGAGTCAGAAGGTATATTAGTCTTTTAACCTCCCGGGTAATTTTAGTAAATGTGTGGACATTAATTTAATGTGATAGCCAATTGGCCCAAGACATAATGCACCTACAAATTGCCCAATTTTGTTCAAAACACATTTTGTCTCTTGACGCGAAAAGCATGGTGAAGCCCGTTACGATGAATGCTCTCCCCTGTCCAGAACTCAACTCTACAATTTCTGCTGGGATTTGTGTATCTCTGTTGTCTCCTCTTAAAAGCATCATGTTTGAGACTGCCAAACAAATTATAGGATGCCCAGGTAACTTTCAGTTTCAGATAAATAACAATTTTGAGCGTAACTGTGTTTGAGGACAATATTGCACTAAAAATTCTTTGTTGTTTATCTGAAATTCAGTTTAACTGGGCGGCTTGCATTTTTATTGGTTAAATCTGGCAGGACTAACCATGTTGCTTCAATGTTTACTGTGTTTCATTTTTGAAGCCTGAAGTTTATTTTTTTATGGCTCCCCCTTCTAGCAAGTACATAGATGCCTGCCTGTCTTTTCCTCTGAGGAGAGGAGGCAGGTCGCTATAGAACTCACACACTTATTTTTGTCATTGTCATCAATTTAATTAAGGACGTAGGTTTAGAGTCAACACGTAATGACATACCTGTTCATCCTGTTACCTGGAAAGATAGACAAAAGACAAGAGCATATATTACAATGTAGTACTACAAGATTATAATTCTGCATGAGGAGAAAATTGAGGAGTAGGATCTGGTTAAAAGAGCTATGAGTTAGGTAACTTTTGCTGAGTGAGTAGTAGAGTGAGTGCTATAGAAACAGTATTGGCTGTCTCAGGGGGAATTCTCTCTCTCTTTTTTTTTAAAGATTTTATTTATTTGACAGAGTGAAACACAGCCAGAGAGGGAACACAAGCAGGGGGAATGAGAGAGGGAGAAGCAGGCTTCCCGCCGGGCAGGAAGCCCGATGTGGGGCTCGATCCCGGGTCTCCGGGATCATGACTTGAGCCGAAGGCAGTCGCTTAACCAACTGAGCCACCCAGGTGCCCCTCAGGGGGAATTCTCTTATATTTTTGTAGCATTATTAGATTTCAGAAAACAGTGGTTTGGAAAAATAATCTTCCAAAATGCCTTTTAGAGTGTGAAAGATGTGGAAGAAAAAGCAAGACTTCTATCTAGGTAACATATTAAACAGATCGGTGTTTCCCCTTCTCCACCTGTGGTTTGCAGCACGTTGGGAGTGGCTGAGTTGATACCCGAGAACTCGAGCCTGGCCATGGTGGCTTGGAAGACTGGTGTTCCACATGGGGGCTTGTGGGGACGGTATGTGGCATGGGGGACTCCAATGCATGGATTTAAGGGAGATTACAAAAAAAAAATCAAGGCTATGGGGTGAAAAGGAGATATGCTGGAGACAGTGGGATAAGGAAATGCTCCAATAATCTTCTGAGTATAGGTCAGATAACTGTATGTGTGTAATTTCCTGGGGGGGAAGTCTCTGAAGGTTTATGAGTGAGACCACAGGGAATGGAGTGTTAGTGAGAATTTCCAAGTCCTTGGAAATATTTCCTTTTACTCCCTCCCAACCCATGGACTTTGAAGAACTCCCAGAGTCATACTCCAAGACGGAGCTGGGAGGTAAGAGTTGGAAGAGGGCTGCCCAGGTTTTTCTCCCAGGTTCTCCACTGCTTAAGAAACCTTTTGCTCTAGCTGGTGGCAGCTAAGGCCACTAACAGCTGAGTGATTTCGTCCCAGCTGGACGTGAGTCAGCCTCGAGCAGAGAACTGGGGTTGGAAAGGTGGCGAATCAAAGGTTGGTTTGTTCGCTTTTTTTGCTTTTGGCTTCATAACATGCTTCTACCCAGCCGAACTATAGCTGGAAACTCAGGAAAAGTATTTCAGAGCTAATTACAAAAAGTTATAAATATTACTTACAAGGGTAAAAAAGATACATAATGTTGATTCTTCTCTGACCACAGCCAAGGCCTATATGAGGATGGAGTGAGTGGGGTAGAGACTAGAAATCCAGATTTCAGGTTGCGTCTGACTGCTGTCTAGACAAAACCACCCGAGGATACTGTCTAGAAACCGGAGGGAGCGCTGGAGGCTGCTGTCCAGAAGGGAAGGAAACAACAGATGTGGAGCGACGCCCTGCCTCTCTGTGCTGGGAAGCCTGAGACCTTGATGTTTCCAAGGCGTAGCAGCGTAGATGTTCCCCCAACCCTCCCCACTTCACAGCTTTTATTCATTCCAGTTCTAAGCTCAGATCGTTTAAAAAATCACCTGAAATTGTCTCTCAAATAGCAGACCTCTAATGCACAGCATGCTTTAATTCTACAGATGAACCAATCCTTGTAAAGACAAATTCTGCGCCATCCTGGGCAGAATTTGTGAGCATGCCCCTTCTAGAGAGTTGCCGTGACCCCAGAACCCGGGTCTGCCTTTCTCAGCTGCATGTGTGGGAGGTCGGCCTGCGAGTGGTGGTGGTGAGGTGGCCCGGCTGGCTTTGGCTGTGACCGGTCTGTAATCCCTGGTTTCGGTCTTCAGGAACGTTTTGATGTTCCGGAGGGTGCAGGATGATTGCGGGCCTGCTACATCATGTTGATCAGGAGGCTGATGGTTGTGGCCAGTTGTTTGGCGGAGTTGGGGACCAGCTCAGGGATCTGCTGCGTATTCTGGCTACTTTGTTCTCAGGCTCTAGAAAACTTTGCTATATACTCTGCTGATTTCCTGGGCACCACATGGGACCACTGAAATCACTGTTCCGTGTTTGGTTTGAAGGATCAGTGCAGCCTGCTGACATGTTCTAACCTCATTGTGAGGATGTCATGAGACCTCCACCTAGCGTCCCTGGATGGCTGGCTCAGTTTACTCATTGATTCGTTCATTCATTCTTTGGTTCATTCAACAAATACTCATTGACCATCTACTGAATGTCAGGTACTGTTCTAGACACAGTGAGTAGATGAGTGAACAAATCAGACATATCAGCAAAGGTTCAATTGGGAAGGTGACATTTCATCAATGATTTGAAATAGGGAAGGGAATGGTACCGTGAGGATATCCCAGGGAAAAGCATTTTAGCCTGAGGTCACAGCAGTGCAAAGATCCTGAGGCAGCATACCTGGTGTGTATTAAACAGAGAGGCCAGGGTGACTGGAAGTAAGAGGTTGGAGGTGAATAGGAGAGGAGGCTGGGGATTGGAGTGTGTAAGGATTCTGTAGGCCATTGTCAGGACTCTGACTTTTACTCTGAATGAATTGGAGATCCCGTAGAGGGTTTGAAAAGAAGAATACCTTCTGAATTTTTATTGTGGGAGTTTGCAAACCTTTTTATAGAAATGGAATAATAAAATGACTCTTCATGTGTTCAATATGCAGATTTCTCAATTATATTTCACTTGTAAATATTTCTGTATGCATTTCTAAAGGATGATGACATTTTTTTAAAAAAAAATCACAACCACACTAATTACTTGTTTAAAATTAACATTATTTCTTGAAATGTCAAGAATTTGAATTGTTTGGTACTTTGAAGGTGGAGTGGATGGGATTTTTCTATAGTTTTCATGTAGCTTGTGAAAGAGGAGGTCAAGGATTGCATAGTTAAAAAAAAGGATTGCATAGTTATTAAAATCCTCTTCACTGTCCTACATTATTGGATGACTACTGTATATTTATTTCAAAATAGGTTTTAAAGATTCACATCAGCATCTGCATCCAGGATTTTTACACATTTATTTTTTTCATAAACATTAGTGTCATCAATTCTTCAGCTACAGAAAATATTGTTATCCTATTTTCAAAGGGGGAAAAGTGGGACAGAGTGACTTACATGTTGAGTAACTTATTCTAAAGTCCCTTAGATAGCAGTTTAGAAAATTCAGGCAAATTCGAAGGGACTTATCCAAACTTGAAATTTCTTTTGCTTTGTTATCAATGCGAATGTTCAGGCAACTGAACTGCACTGATTTACTAACCTCTTAAGGTATTTCTAGTTACTTTAAGGATATCATGAAACTAATTCCATACAATTCACTTAATTGAATTCAATTTACTTATTTTATTTTAAAAAGATTTATTTATTTGAGAGAGAGAAAGAGAGGGAGCAAGAGAGCATGAGCATAAGCAGGGGGTACAGTAGAGGGAGAGGGAGAAGCAAGATCCCCACTGAGCAGGGGAGTCCAACCTGAGGCTCGATCCCAGGACCCCAGGATTATGACCCAAGCCAAGGGCAGATGCTTAACCGCTTAACCGGCTGAGGCACCTAGATGCCCCTGAATTTGATTTAAATACATTCAAAAGATTTTTTTGGCTACCTCCTATATATTAGATGTTGATCACAAGGATTCCACAGTCTAACAGGCAGACAACCTGTGTAACCATTTATTGCAATGCAGGATGAAGAGGGCTGAGAAAATGTGGGCACATTGTATAGAGGTAGCAGAGTGGAGAAGCTGAATCTGAGTGCTATTAGGATTTCTCTAGGCTCAGAGGGCGGGGCAAGGATATTCTTGGCAGACAACAACTTGAGCAAAGGTGTGAGGCGAGCAATGGTATGGCAGGTTGGGAAATAATTGGCACATAATTGGTTGCTGGAAGGTGGGCAAAGGAGCAGCAGGAGATGAGTCAGGAGAAAGAGGTTGAGGTGTTCCAGAGGATTCCAGGTACTTTGACTATAAGCATCTTTACTGCCAGCATTTTTGCTGCAGTTTTAGTGTGTAATTGGTTGTAAAGCAGTTTTGCCATAAAGAATAAAGGAAAATGAATTGACAGTTTGGCTTGTATGACAGTTTGGTTTTATCAGATGGGTTGGTACCTTGGTTTCCTTTCTCTATTGACACAATGCTCCCATTTTTGTTTAAAGATTTTATTTGCTTGTTTCAGAGAGAGAGAGAGGAGGGTGGCTGGACAGGCAGAAGGAGAGGGAGAAACAGACTCCCTGCTGAGCAGGGGGAGTCCAACATGGGTTTCAATCCCAGGACTCCAGACTCTAATCTGAGCCCAAGGCAGACGCTTAACCAACTGAGCCACCCAGGCATCCCTGTACTCCAATTTTTTTAAATTATATAAATCTTAACCCTCAATCTATATAGTGGCACAGAGTTTTGAACACATTTCTCAATATAATTTTCTAATATCTTATCAACAAACATGTGACATATGTCAAGAATAAATAGTAGTGTAGGCTTTCATAATGCAATAGCAGAACTCCTTTACAAATATCCATCCTTGTATTGGGAAACTGATGCCTCTTTTAAGGAAGAGGGAGATTTTAGCAAAAAAAGAAAATGTGCAATGAGGAGATGAATCAACAAGCAAAAAAGAAAAGAAAAAAAAACACTTTAAACAACTTTGAAGACAAATGCCTAGGTGCCATCCACTAAATAGAATCAGTTATTTGCACAGAATTGACATAAATCTTCACTATACATTTTTTAAAGGTTATTTATTTATTTATTTGACAGAGAGATGACAAGTAGGCAGAGAGGCAGGCGGAGAAAGAGGAGGAAGCAGGCTCTCTGCTGAGCAGAGAGCCTGATGCGGGCCTGGATCCCAGGACCCTAAGATCATGACCTGAGCTGAAGGCAGAGGCTTAACCCTCTGAGCCACCCAGGCGCCCCATCCACTATACATTTTGAGTTTAATCAAATATTTTGAATTTGCAATAAAGTCTTTTTAATTTTGTTACTCATTTTCCATGTTTCATTATGTCCTTTTTGATGAATGTTACTCTTCTGATTTTTGTGATTTTTATCTTTACAATAAAATTGCCTCATGGGCGATTAGTTATGTGGTGAAAATGCTTGTGACAAAGATGCTTTTTGGGGTTGGGGCATAGGAGCGTTCCTAAAAGCACTTTGCAAATGTTACCCTTAGTGAAAAAGATAATAATAGCACATCAGAACTCCAAAACTTCCTGAAACTTATGGAGTCCTTGCCCCCAAAAGTCATATCATGCACAGCAACCCAATCTTCTTTGACCATGAGATCCATATGGCCTGTGGCTCTATACATGCCGCATGTGTTCCTCGTGTCTCTGAATGACACCATCTGCAACTGTGTTCATGGCTGCATCACAGAGCGATCAACTGTGTCTTCTTAAAAGTCCACAGAAGAATGGGCTGTTCTTTGAACTTGCTTCCTGTGGGGTAGATTGGAAAATCAAAAAAGAATAACCCTGAAGATTCAGTTTTAACTTCTACATCTAAGAGAGCTGTTGGTCCCTACTCAGAAGGTTTACAATTCTGGTCACTGATTATATTTAAGGATTTGATGAAGTCATTCTGTGCAAAAGAACCTCTGTTCCTTTTAAACTGTATCCCAATCATCTCTCATTCCAGAATCATTCATTTGCTTCGGAGCTCTTTCCAGCCATGCGTGCTAGCCTGGGCAGAGAGACACAGTAGATGAATTCTGCTTACTTTATGTCAGCTATATTTTCTTCTATTCAGGCTCCCACTTTAATTATTGCCGGTAGAGTTCAATGAACTAAGAAAATGTCAAATACACAGAAGTACTTTCCCTCTTTCCTTTGTCTCTCCATTTCTTGTTTTCCTTCCCTCTAGTTTTTTCCCTCCTGTTCCTCATGCCTCCTTTAGAGAAGTGACTGTTTTTGTGGACAGGTCATATGAGCAGTTAGAAACACAATGGCTTTCAATAGCTCCCTGTGATGGAATGGGTGTTTGCCATCTTGAATCCATCACGGTCACGGGAGGGAGGACTGAGTAGACTGAACGTCCATATTGCCGCCTTTCGCCAGCTTATCTGTACACATTTTATTACTCCTGGGAAAGAGTTTTGGAAAATGGGCTGTGCGTTCATGAGATCCATTGAGGAAATCTTAGCTGGCCACAGATGTATCATTGATCAGAGGTGTGGGACAGATTCATGGTCCTACAGTCATGGAGCTGGAAAGGAATTTAGAGTACATAATTGGAGTTTCTTCTCTTACAGAGAAGCAGCTGAGACTGGAGAAGTTCGGTGACTTGTTTAAGCACATGGTTATGGCAGCCTTTCATCTGGAACCCAGGCATTCTGTCCTAATTTAGAACTTTTTGACTTCAATATCCAGCCTCTTGTTAAAAAAACAAAACTCAACTGAGTCAAGTTGAAGATTTAATTGGCTTTATGAAAGGATTCATGAATCAGTGAGCATCTCATCTAGCAAGGAAAGGGCCACTCTGAGGAACTGTACAGAATGGAAGGTTTTTACAGGAAGGAGGGTGGGGCAAGAGAGAAGCAAAAGAAAAGAAAGGATTATTCCAGGCAAGATCTTCTCCTAGGGGGAATGACAGGGGTCTTAAAATGCTGATGACCTCATCTTCCTTTGAGGGATGGGAAAGGCACAGGTGAGAGATTATCTAACTGGTGCTTCTCAGAACATTCCTGATTGATGGTTTAAGACTTACATTTCCAGGGAGGTTGAAACTGCAGTTAGATTAGGGATCCAGTCCTGATTTATTGACCTGAGGCTTTAACCTAAGTGATGCCATTTTGGGCCTGTGGTTTTCTTTTCAACCATCCCTTGTTTTATCGAGAAGTTTATTGTAATTGTCACAGTGTGATCTTTAATGGCATATAGGTTTCCAGATAATTTCTGTAGGTAAAAATTTCCATTTGCCATTCTTGACATGTTTGTGTGGACTTTTTATGTGATGACATGTTGTTCCTATCTCTTGGATAGGGGTCATAAAATGAATGATTTATGAATCACACTCAAAAGTTGACCAGAAGCCAGTATAAGAGTGGGATTTCCCAGAGGCCCATCTAGCTTCCTTTTTGAGCTGTCCGCTTTCCGGGGGTAGAGGTGATCCTTCTCTTCCTTCTGTTCCCCTCTCTTACTGCTCCTCTCCTCTCCTCTCCTCTCCTCTCC
>PITA01012931.1:0-59585 GCA_004023965.1 Spilogale gracilis
CCCTTGAGTTTGCTTTTTTCTGTTGGAGAAACTATATGCCCAGGAGGCCCCATCCATGTGGCCTTTGTTGGACTGGGGGAAGGGCGTGGCTTTTGGCCAAAGTGTAGTTGTTCCCTTTTCCCCTCTATGCGGTCCTTCTCAGCCTCTTTTGTCCAGGGTGGGCACTTCAGCCTCACTCATGGATTTTGGAATTTTCACAGTGGTATCTTGCATTTCTTCCACCGTTGTGGAGATTCACAGGAAACACCAAAAATTCTGAGAAGTCCTTCAGTGTGGAAGCCAATTTAGCTTCATATTAAACACAGTACTTCTGAACATTTTTACCACTGACTTTCTTCTCTCTGTAAATATTGATTTTACGGTTTAGAAAATGCTTAGAGATTGATTAACCAGGCTCATTTGAATGCTGCATCTTTTATTTTTATTTTTTTTAAATATTTATTTATTTGAGAGAAAGAGCACAAGTGGGGGGTGATGGGGGGGCAGAAGGAGAGAGAGAAGCAGGCTCTGAGCTGACCAAGGAGCTCCACATTGGGCTCAATCTCAGGACCCTAAAATCATGACCTGAGATGAAGGCAGACACTTAACTGACTGAGCCACGCAGGTACCCCAGAATGCTGCATCTTTTATAACCAGGTCCCATGGCTTCAAATACAGTCTACTATTCACCTTGCTCTTATAAGAGGCATCTTTTGGTGTCAGTGCTAACTCTTTTTTTTTTTTTTAAGATTTTATTTATTTGACTGAGAGAGAGAGAGAGTGGAGGGAGAGAGAGAGAAACACTCTCTGCTGAGCAGGGAGCCTGACATGGGGCTCGATCCCAGGACCCTGAGATCATGATCTGAACCAAAGGTAGATGCTTAACCAACTGAGTTGTCCAGGCACCCCTACACTTCTATTTTCTTAAATAGAAGCAAGTATGCAATTAAGGGTTACAAATAAATCAGTTCAGTGACTGGTTTCATTGAAATGACTTAGATTCTCCTTGGGTATTCATTGACAACATCTTGTACTTGGCTTGTTCTGGGATTCCAATGCTTTGGACCCTGAATCTTCTTGCTACAAACGAGTTCCAGGACATTTTACACTTGTGATAAGGATGGAACATCTCTATGAAGGAGCGATACTTAGACTCATTGCTTGGTTTCCAGTAACATCACCCTTGTGACTTTCATCATTTCAGAGACGTTTATTTTTATGTATTTCTTTTAAACATTGATTTATTTTAAGAAAACATGTGATCCAGGGGGAGGGGCAGAAGGAGAGAATCTCAAGCAGTCTCCCCACTGAACACAGAACCCAATGATCCCACCACTCTGAGATCATGGCCTGAGCCAAAATCTAGAGTTGAACCCTCAACCGGCTGAGCCACCCAGAGCCCCATCATTGTGGAGACATTTAAACATTTTATCAAAGGTCATGTGGGAAAATATTATGGAAGGTACATTCACTGATTATTTTTGCAACATAACTGGAAGTGTCTTTCAATCTCTACCTTCTATAAATCTTTAGCTAATACTGTAGTATCTTGAGGACATTTTTCTTAACATGTATTACTATCATGTAAATCCTCAAGATGAGAATAGATCCTAAACAACTGATCTGATCCCAACCCAGACCATATCCTCAACTCTGGGATTACAGAGGATTGAGGGAGCTTGTCTTTTTTGTAAAGTATCTAATTGTCAGAAAGTTTTCATTAATATTGATTTATAATTCATCTCCCTGTAACTTCCACCCATTAGTTCTAGGGTGCCATCTGGGGCTGCATAAAAAGACATTTTTTTCATCTTTTCCTTGGGTGTTCTGTATTATTTGTAACGGCCACTACCTGATTCTCTTTACTTTCTTCTTTTTCAGTTGAGTGACCTCAAATGTCCTTTATATTTTTTCATGATTTCTTGCCAAACCCTAGATCTTGTCTGCATGCATTTTCATTTGTAATGATCACTCTTGATTTGACCCTCAGGACAAAATTAAGTATTCCAGGAAAGATCCAGTTGGTGCATTATAACAAGAGATTTTCTTTTTGTGAGACAACTAAATTCTTCTGTAGGGTTATACTGAACCACTGGGCTTACAAGTAAGATCTCTTTTATTTAGTTTTGTATCATAGCTGCTAATTGAGACACATCTTCTCCATCCTATCCTTTTATGGTCTTAGTCATTTCCATCTGATAAGATTTGGTCCACCATCCTTGTCTATTGCTATGCTTTGAAAATTTGCTTCTTTCAACCAACTTAGTGTTTTTTTCAGAAAGTTTTGTTTCATCTGTAAATTAGGTCAGGTAGATATTAATATCTTTGATCAAATGATTAATGGAAACATTAAATCTAAAAAATTGTAATTTTTTACCTTCTTTTATAATAATTGAAAGTATGACAGTCTGGTCACATGGAGGTTTTGCAGTCAATGGTTTTTATTCTGTTTAATGAGATTATATAGGAATTGTGGTTAATAATTCTAATGGTTTATGTATTTTGGACCCTTAATAATTGTTCAGTGTAATACCTCAAAGTGCTAATCATTCATTAGGCTCTAGTATTTAAATATTGAGCTTCTAAAAACTAAATGAGAATGGATAGGTCTAATATTTATTAACAAAAAGGTCAAGAGGCATAGCTGTTTGGAATCCAAATTTTTAAAATAAAAAAGGAATATTGAGTGAAATTTATAGTATCCTTATCAGACTATTTAATCTTTTTTGGTAAAATTTAAATTTGAAAACCTTCTTGATGACCTCCATGATAAGATTTTCATTTGTAATTCCTTAGGTTTATCAAATACTTTAGCTGGAGAGGGCTTGGTGAAAGACTGAATGATAATTATATGAAATGATCCAAATGGTAGTTTGGATCAGATGCGTAGTGAGAAACCTAGTGTATTCAAAATAGAATGAAAAGTTCTTAGCATATGAGGCACAAGAAACAGACTGATAGCAAACTCCTTAGAACATTTTAGCTCACCTTCATTTATTTATTATTATTATTATTATTATTATTATTATTATTATTATTAAGGTTTTATTTATTTTTTTGACAGAGAGAAACACAGCTAGAGAAGGAACACAAGCAGGGGGGTTGAGAGAGGGAGAAGCAGGCTTCCTGCCGAGCAGGGAGCCTGATGTGGGGCTCGATCTGGGGTCTCCAGGATCACGACTTGAGCCGAAGGCAGTCGCTTAACCAACTGAGCCACCCAGGTGCCCCTCTTATTATTTTTTATTAACATGGAATGTATTATTTGTTTCAGGGGTACAGGTCTGTGCTTCATCAGCCTTATACAATTCACAGCACTCATCATAGCACATATCCTCCCCAATGTCCATCACACAGCTACCCCAGTTGTCCCCGCAACCCCCTCCACTCCAACAACCTTCAGTTTCTTTCCTGAGATTTCCTGAGTCTTTTATGGTTTGTCTCCCTTTCTGTTTTTTTTAGCTCACCTTTTAAAACACGAGATCTGCTCAAGTTTTAGGGTGGAAGCTATTATATACTAGTAATAAGTGAGTCAGATTACATTGCTTCCCTGCTTAAATCCTCCAATGACTGCTCATTTTAATAAGTAAGAAATAGAAGCTCAACTTGGAAGAGCTGATAGGATCTGCCTTGCCTTGCCTTGCCTTGCCTTGCCTTGCCTTGCCTTGCCTTGCCTTGCCTTCCCTTGCCTTCCCTTCCCTTCCCTTCCCTTCCCTTCCCTTCCCTTTCCTTTCCTTTCTGGCTTCATCTTCTCCCCTTGGCTAGCCACACTTCTTTCTTTCCCTTAAACAAAACGAGTCCATTTTGCCTAAAGGCTTTGCACCAGCTGCTGGCAAATGATCTCTCTATAGACTCTAGAGTTTGCAGTGACCCTTCTCTTTGTACTCTTCAGGTGTTAGCTCAAAAAGCACCTCCTCAGAGAGTCTTTCCTGACCACTCAATCAAAATAACTCTTCTTTCCTCCTCAGTTGCTCTTTACCCTACTAATTATTTCCCTCATGTCTCTTAGCATTACTAGAAACCATCTTGGTTTATTTATTTGTTAACCATAGACTTCAAAGTTCCACAAAGGTAGGGACTTTGCCTTAGTTATTAGCTATAGTCCTCAGCCCTGGCACCTAGTAGGCACACAGCAAATCTCTGCTAAATAAATGAATCAATTCTCATAGTTTTGTGGAATTAGTGTCTACTCCACTGGTTTTTATTATTTTGGTTATTATTCTGGTTCCTTTTTTTTTTTTTTAGATTTTATTTATTTATTTGACAGAGAGAAACACAGCCAGAGAGGGAATACAAGCAGAGGGACTGAGAGAGGGAGAAGCAGGCTTCCCGTTGAACAGGAATCCCGATGTGGGACTCAATCCTGGGTCTCCAGGATCATGACCTGAGCCGAAAGCAGTCGCTTAACCCACTGAGCCACCCAGGTGCCCCTTATTCTGGTTCCTTTTAACTAGTAGGGCAAGAATAAAGAAGTTGGGAGAAAAGTCAGAAATAATGCAAACATGTACATAATCAGTAAGTTTACAGAGTTAAGTTATCAGTAACTCTCAGATGATAACCTTTTTATCTATTTTAAGAGAAACTAGAGCCATTAGTCAGGCATTTTCTCAATATTTCATCTCTAGGCTTGTGAATTAACATCTGCAACTTTTCCTTTAAAAGTTGAAAAAAGTGCTATTAGTTCTGTTTGGGAGTAGTGCTACCACCTGAGTTCTGGATCCCATCCTATCCAACATTTTCTGGGATCTTGGCCCAGGAAGTCTTCCTCCTGTCTCCTGTATCTGTAACCACTTCCTCTCTAGTTGGTCTTTTCACCAACATGTCAACATACTCAAGACACATCTCATCTTTTAGAACACATTCCTTTAAATCCCTTGTCCCTTCCCCCATTTCCAACAGCTCTTTTTATATCCCATCTGTTGCCACACTTTTTGGAATTGTTGTCTACACTGCTTTCTGTGCTTCCTCTACTCACTTCCCCACCCACTGTAGTCTAGTTTCTGATCAAGGCCACTGAGAGCCTCCATGCTGCTAAGTCTAATGATGTTTCTCAATCTTTATCTTTCTTGATTTCTAGACAGCATTACCTATATCTTTCTTCTGAAAATATTTTCTTACATTTATGTCCAAAAAACTACAGTTTCTTCATTTTCCCCTGATGTCCATGGCTACCCAGGGTCCTTTTTTGCTTCTATGTCTAAAATGTCAATATGTAAGAATTTTTCCTGCACTATAATATTTGATTATTCTTTGTACACTCCCCAGGGGATCTAATTTACTCTCATTGCTTTACTTTCAACTAAATATTGATAATTCCCAAATTCAAACTTGTTTCTTCCACTCAGGTATCTCCCAATTGTCGATTTATATGCCCATCTAACCTACTTGAATATCTGTTGAGAAATTTCATAAGCAGCTCAATATGTAAAACAATGGATTGGTCATGTTCCTCAGCAAACCAGAGTTGGTTTTTATATTCCATCAGTGACCACCACCCACTTAATCAGCCAAACTCAAGTCTGGAAGACATCTTTGATTTCTTTCTATCTCCTGCCCCCAGCATCCACCCAGCCTCCATGTCCTGTTGAGTCTAACTTACCAACTTCTCAGAAGCCTATCTCTATTTCCATTCCTGCCATTACAAGTCAAGCCATTATCTTCTGTAGGATGGGATTACTCAACAATTTGCTTGTCTTCCTATTTCTAGCCATAAGCCTCCAATCTATTCTCCTTGACTTCAGAGTAATCTCTACAGAATATTTTACTTTTTAAAGGACTTTTAAAGTATAAAAGACATTTGGTCTCAGCATGTTTATAAATCCCTGAATGATCTCACTCATCACTGTCCTCTTTCTTGAAATTCCATCTTGTATTTTATATTCCAGCCAGCCATCTATATATACAGAAGCCATTGTTCTGGCTTCTACAATGTAACACGCACTATCTCCCCTCTTTCCCCTACCCCTTTTGCTAAGGCAGCAACATCTCCTGGGATCAACTTAGCATTTCTACTGGGCATTGGGATATACTCTACTATGCAGGTTGCAAGCAAGAGAAACAGACTGGCTTATATACTAATAAAGAATTGTTTGGAAGGCGCAGGGTAGCTCAAAGAAACAAATGAACAGCTAAGAACTCAGGACCTGGGAGCGACGAGAATGAATGCAGTTCCAGAAATTTAAGGGATAGGAGCCAGCATATTGTCTCTGGAATATTCTAGCACTGGAAAAACTCCAAATGTTTTTCATATGCGGCACTCTACTCAGGATTAAGATTTCTGGAAGAAAACATCAATTGGTTGGTCTAGCTTGGTTCACAGATCCACTCCATAAGCAGAAGGCTGCCCTCAGGAATTAATGGGCGAGTCCCTCAACTGAAGGGAAATAGAGTTCAGCAAAAGGAAGTTGGGTGCCGGTTCTCAAAAAGAGGGAATAGAATGCTGGGCAGGCAAACCCAGCAGATGACATGGTAGCAGTGGTTCATCACCCCCGCTCTCATTGGAAGTTAGTGTCCTTTCCATGTGCTCTCAAAATTGTCACCTGCTTTTTCCTTTTTCAAGTGCTCAGTGGGCATCTGACTCATTTGTTCTCCTAGTGGATGATTAGTTTTGTTAACACAGTGACTGGCACTTAGCAGATAATCTATAAACCCTCATTTAATATAGGATGGAAAGAATCAATAAATTTAAGTAGGTATAGAAAACATGCTCTGAAATGGCTTCTGTGGCTGGTTGGTTTGTGTTAGGTAATTAAAAAAAATAACAATGAAATTGAAGTTTTGAAAAGACCATCCATGTCACGTAAACACAAAACCATATGAACATAATATTGTGTAGGCTCTAACTTCTTGAGGGTATAGGAAGTATCCTGCTCTGTATCTCATGTCATGCTTAGTATAGCATTTACACTAAGAATTCTCTGAATAGGCCTTTATTGAATTAAGGCTTTTCACGGAAATTTCTTTTGTATTTGCTGTAGCAACCTGTTAATCTTGAGCATATCCTAATGTATTTCTTTCTTTTTTTCCCCTTTGTGTGTGTGTGTGTGTGTGTGTGTGTGTGTGTTGCTTCAGTTTTAATACCACTAATGACTTTGAAATGGGACATTGACTCAGAATTAGTGACAATCAAGTGTTAATGGTCCTTGCCTCTGTGGCCTATCAGCAGCTCATCTTAGTTGATCATTAGTTCCCAGAAAATAAGCTGGATCAGGCTTTTCCAAGATGTGGCCATTTAGAAAAGATTCCTAATTGTCATTGGAATCTCTCGCTCATCTTGCATTGCTTCTTCTGTTTTTACATCATCTTGGCTTGTGCTTTTGATAGAAAGGGAGGGATCTGTGCCTGTTACAGTGGGTAGTTAATGAGAGGAATAAAACGAAAGGAAGAGACATAAAATAAAATATTCAAACTGGATTCACATACACCATAATAAAATCAGGGGGCCTAATTGCCATAAACGACCTTAGAGATTATCTAATTAAACTCCCTCATTTCTCATCTTATAAATGAGGAAATTGAGACCCAAGGAGGCTAAGTGACTTTCCCAAGGTCTGTAGAAGAAAAAAAACACACACTGAATGCTACTACCTGTTCGCTTCTGTAAGCATTTCTGAAGACTTTCTGTTATTGTGCCTCAACCATAGGCTCATCTCGTTGAATCAATTTGTGAACAAAATGTAAATTGCAGTAGTGCAAAAATCAGGGCACATTTTGCACATCTTGTTCTGCAATGTTCTGGAGATTGTCATCTTCTACAGACAATAGTAAATACAGGAAAAGCAATAAAACGGACAGAAAAAAAAATGGAAATGACATCATCAGGGGGAGCCAGTGTGCACTCTTCTTCTGGAAAGTATTCTGTGAACCTAATTATGATTCATCCAACCAGGGCTGAGCCGAGAATTAGTGATAGAGATGCCGAATTCCTTCTTGCTGGAGAGATTTAAGTAATCCTTAGTCTGTTGCCCTTGCACTGATTTATAAGGAACTGTTTCTGGATCTGTGTGTTTTCAGCTTCTGCTTCAGGAACGATCCTTCCTTTTGCCCTGCTTTGTTCTATATCAGAGAGCCTGGACCACTTTGGGGCTGCATTTTCCAACCTCCCTTGTTACCTGGACCAGGTCTCTGGGACCTGCTTTTTAGCAGTTATTGTATGCCAATTGTTATATCTTAAGGATCCCGTGAATGGCTTAACACCAGTGACATTTTCATTACACATTAAATTATCAGTCCTTACAGTTAAGAAGTAAGCTTAAAAGCAAAAGCCCCCCTCCCCCCTCAAGTTATCATTTCCTAATGATTTTGTTACTTTGTTTGACTGTTTCTTCTCTTAAGGTCACTTATGGTAGTGTATCTGTATGGGGGAGCATTATAGTGTGTACAATTGTGCCCCTCTTCCCAACCTTGCACCCAGCGCCTGCCCAAGTTACCTGACATGGGCCAGTTGAGAGTATTTACACCATGGGCATCAGCAAATGGCACAAATCAGGGTTGTTTTGTTTTTGTTTTTGAGAGCCAGTGGTTGACCTGCTGTTTTTTTCAGCGGCATTTGGTTAATGTTAATGGATGCACCCAGGGGATTTAGAGAGTAGAAGAGAGAAGTCGGAGTTTTTCACCTCTCCTTCTGTGGCCCCTTGAGTTTGTGCCTCTCTTGGAGGCTGATGGAAGCTTCCTGCTGGTGCTCATCTCTGGGTTGCTTTGCTGTCTGCTATTTGCCTTTGAGTTTCTCAGCTCTTAGATCCCCATTGTAATCAATTCCCTGTGTTGAATTCCTACTGCTTGAAATACTTGAATGGTTTCCTTTTTCCTGATGACATCATGTCTGATACACATATCAGATTTCTTTAGGTAGGTGTGTTTTGGCTTTCAGGAGCATTTTTATGTCAGAGCTTACCTAACTTAAAATAATACAGAGCATTAGACATGGAAGGCTCTCTCTTTATTCAGGTGAAGAACTGAAGACCCAGAAAGAATAAACAATTTATCCAAGGCCCCACAGTTAGGTGGCAAAGGCAATACACACTTCCCCATTATATGCTGAAATCTGCGAGCCACCATCTTAATATTTGGAACTAGAGTTGAAAAAAATGTATTAAAATTGCTAAATCCCTCCAAGACTTTTTTGAGACTTGATTTTTTTTGCCACTAAAATAAATGCAAATAAACCAACATCAATTTTTAACTTGATAGTTCATATGCTGCCTTTATTTAGTTATTATTCTTATTTTTTATGATGCCATGCTGGCTAAGTGATACCCAGAATGTGAAATTTGGTAAAATTTGTATGATCTTAAAATACTGATTTCCGAAAATAGAACTGGCAGCCAGCCAGGTGTTTTGCTGTCTTACAGGACTCTCCCACTGGCTATATAGCTACAGTGTCTGGAGTCTAGTTATGAAGATCCATTAACTTACCATTCCATATACTGGCCCAAATCCACACAGTTCTATGGGACGCAGAAGGCAGTAGGTGCCAGAGAAAGACTATCCCTGCCCCCCTTTCTTTCTGGATTTGAATTTAAAAAAAAATTTAAAAGAAGGATTTTATTTAGGGAATGACTGAATAATTTTATATTTCATCTCATAAGGAAGTCCTGATTTTCAAATTCTGGTACTGATTCAATTTGCCTACATGGATACAGTTACATTACTGCATGACGATTAATTATAAGTTAATGCACTCATTCCCAAAAATATTAGAAGGTGGCATGATAAGGATGCATTGATAACCTGGAAAGCCCCTTATTAACATGATCAAAAGCTAGATGTGAGAGTATGTTTTGGAGTGGAATGCTGGCAAGCCAGAAGTGTCATACTCACCTTTGACCACAAGATGCCGCCCGACAATCCGTTATGATTTAGGTCTTTTGTTATAAGCAGAATGACATTTCCTTTTATTTTACATGCTCTCCAATTACATATTAAAACTCAGAGTGGGTGGGGTTGGGGGGAGGAGGATACCCCTACCCTGAAGGCACTTTTTAACTTGTGTGTGGGAAATCAATGAATAATTTCTTTAAGATACACAAATTCAGACTGAGAATTCAGACACCGTCGTAGCATTATTTACCTTCAGTTTCTGAGCGCCAGTGTGTAGATGTCTAACCCACTCTGCCATCCACCCAAGCTTTTCTTTAGTTACCAGCACCACCTGCCTCTGAATGAAATGATTTCCTGCTGGCCCCTGCTAGCACCACACAAAACAACCTATTTATGTAGCTATTCAAAATGTCAAAGGATTATCTTAAAATGAAAACACAAAATCAGTTTTCTGTGTTTCAGGCAGCAATTAAGTAGTCACAACATGGCAGTCCTTAGACGAATGCTCTGGAAATTATCATTTGCAAAGGTAATCACTGGAAGAAGGTAATTTTATTCCCCAAGTCCTTGTTTTAAGCTGGAAAACAAAATCATGGCATGAAGATTCTCTTTGGTAAAGATGGCTGTGATCCTTAACTTTCACCTCAAATGCACCTTGATTTTAACTTACGCTTTTTTATTTTTTTTGATGTAAGATGAAGGTTAAGCTTTTTCACAACTTTTTAAAAATAATAATGACTAATGTCTGAACTGAGACTTATGGACTATAAGACAAGGGGGGGCACACGATCAAAAAAAACCATTCTTTGAGAACTGGAAGGGTCAGACATAAAAAAGAAGCAGCTACATAACAAAATCTCCTCCATCTATATCTTGTCGTGAGGTTATTTTGCCCTTTTCTGGTCAATGACAGACCTGATTTGACCTCAAGGAGAAACAAACTGCCTAGGGTGACATGATTTTGGGAATGCCGAGAAATAACCCTCTAAATATTAAGTGTTTGGCAGTTACTCTCATTTTTTTTAAAAAGATTTTATTTGTTTATTTGACAGAGAAAAACACAGCAAGAGAGGAAACACAAGCAGGGGGAGTGAGAGAGGGAGAAGCAGGCTTCCTTCTGAGCAGGGAGCCCAATGCGGGGCTTGATCCCAGGACTCCGGGATCATGACCTGGGCCGAAGGCAGTTGCTTAACCAACTGAGCCACCCAGGCGCCCCAGTTACTCTCATTTTAATATGAGTTGGGTTTTCAGATACTTTATGCTCAGTTGGCTCAGTACAGGATTTTAGAAGATAGAGATTGATGATGCATAGAAAGAAAGAGACGGAGGGGAGAGAAGAGCGAGAATGGAATGAGAACGATCTAGAAGTGGAAATAAGAAAATGCTGTTGGGAAAGCCCTACGTGCTGCATTGTTTTTCTTGCAAGTCATTCTTAGGGTTGGATCAACTTGATAATGAGAACATTAAGTTAAAACAATTAAAAAATGAATGTAGAAGGTTATTCTCTGCTGAGTCCTATAGCCAATGTTTGGATTTTATTTCTACTTTCCCATTTCTTATCTTTTTATGTTAAGGATACCTGGCTGGTTATATCAATGACAGATACATCACCTTCCTGTCTTTATTCTCATTCATTTGTTCCTTCCTGTAAATCATCCATCCAAGTGCTATTCCTCTTGTACTTACCATTTGCAAGGTACTGGGTGAGATGCAGTAGGTAAGAGATGAAAATCTTGTCAGGTGTACAAGCAGAAATCCCTACAAATGTTATGCAGAAAAACTCATTTCTTTTTCTTAAAAATATCCTAACCCATATAGTGGTAGGGTTACATTTAGTTTTATTTCAGCATATGGCTCCATTTGTTGTAAAAACATTGTAAAAACAACAACAGCAACACAAAACATGATATCAACCATCTTCCTTAAATCATTTGTCTTCAAGCATGCATGTGTACAGGTATCACCTGAGAATTTTGTTAAAATGAAGTTTCTGATTCAGTAGGTCTAGTGTCACAACTGAAACTATGTGTTTCTAATAAGTTCCTGGGTGATGCTGATGGTCTGGGGGCCACACAAGGAGGAGGAAGGCTTTTTCTGACAGCGAGACTGAGCCTCTTCTACATCAAAGAGGAAGGAGACAAAAGGTGTTAAGACAAGCCTCTATTGTAAGAGTAGGACAGGAGGATCTGTTTATGATGATTTGTTACCTGCCACATGAATCTCTGGGGGGAGTTTTCAGGATCAGATATAATGGACCACAAGCCAGGAGACAGGTTTTCTCTGACGAGGGATACTAATCATGGGCGGCATCGCTGTTTTGAAACATCACAACCAAAATGGCTTTTATGTTCCTAAAAGAAGAAGAAGAGGAGGAAGAAGAAAAAGGCAATGCTTTTGAAGGGAAAAAATAGTTTTCCGATAACCCCCATTAACTACAGGGGTCATTGTGGGCAAAATGAATGGAATTAGAAATCTGCTAAAAGCTGTAGTACGGGGTACGTGGTGATTGACAAGCCTTTCGCTGAGTAGGTACAAATGGGACTAATGGTTTAAACTTGTTAGTCATTGTCAGAGGCTCTGATCCTTGAGTCGGCCATGGAAACTATGGCAGAAATCGATAAGGCACCACTTTCTGCAGAGAACTGCTAGACCATATAGATTGCCTGGAGGGAAATGCTGAGTTCCCTCCCAGGCTGCCAGATGAAAGCAGGCAGCTAAATCTGCAGGAAGATTGACCACACTGCTGGGGCAATTAGGCCTTTCACCGCTTTGAACGATGATTATAAATGGGGGAGAGGGTTGAGAGAGTGAAGGGGAAGACAGCTCTGCATGACAAACTGGAAGCTGGAAGCCATTTTGGGGAGCCTTGTCAGTTTCATGGTCACCGAGGGCATTCCCCCCCCTTCCTTTGTTCAGATTGTTATACAATGAATGTTCTGGGGCTGCTGTTTTCTTTCCTTTTTTTTTTTTTCCTTTTCCTTTATTTTTCTTGAGAAGCTGGAGAGGGGAGGATAGGCAGTGAAAACAGCACTTGGTTGATGATAAACTGTAAACTATGGCTGAACTCCATTAATCTGTCCAAACCCTAAAGCCCGAGGCCTGAGAGCACGTCAGAGGATGGCTTCCTATTGCACACTTTTCAAAATAATCACATCCCATTGTTCAGCTCCTGTTTGGGTAGAGCCCTGCGAGGGCTAATGCCAAAGTCATTAGCGAAAGAGTGCGTGTTCGGGCAACAATTACAGACAAGCTGCAGATTATGAGCGGGCTGCAAGGGGGCGAGGTGCTGAGGGGCCCATTTGGCAGAGGATCCCCATATCTGATGGATGCCAAGCTGCACGCAGCACTATTACTAGGAGTGGCTAAGTGCTCGATGGCTGCCCAGGCTGCGGGAAGCCAGATGTGCAAGAGGAAAGCAGCTACAGGAGCCGTGTAAGGCTTTGCCCTGGTTTCCCCCTGAAAGGCAGGACAGGCTCAGCCACTGCACTGAATACTTTCTGGCCTCTTTCTGCTTCATCAACCTGGCATTTCTGCCCAGATTTCAATAGGGGGATGCATGTCCTTTCCATCGCTCTTGTTGTTGAATCTCATTCCCTTTCTAGTATTGGCTTCATGACTGATTTGTTTAATTTTTTCCTTTCCTAGCCAGACCCTGGCTCCCATGTTACCATTGACTTAAAGTTACGCTGTGAACCATGTTCGGCTAAGTATCCTGTAACTGTCAAGAGGTTGTAGGAATAATCGCAAGGGGTTACTCTCTGTGGGAGGGCTGTCCGTCAGAGGTCCTTGGACCCTTTCATCACCGCGGTAAATCCAGGCCTTGGTGGAAAGTGCTGAAAAGTCTAGTTTTTGAAGTTTGCTTGGCTCCTGGTAGCTGGGAAAGTTTTGCGCTTAAAGCTGTGCAGACCAAGAATTGAAATCCTGATCTTCCTTAGAAGACAAGAGAATGCTTGGTGGGCATGAAAGCTGAAGGTCTCTAATGGAGGTGATCTCTTCTGTTGGGAGGACAGTTCAAGAGAATGTTTGTTGCTATTTTCTGTTGCAGGCAAAAGGGGAAGCTCGATAACAGGGCATTCCTTTGCTCATCTTTAACTCCCTACACATTCCCTGGGTGGCTCCCAGGCACAGAGGAGACTTCATGTACCTTACCTATGGGTGACCTCACAATGATGGACCAGCCACTCATGAAAACAAAGAGGAATTATAACTACTATCCAAACCATGATCATAATCATAGGTGAAATAAAATAAAGCCATCTGTTTGATTTCAAAGATTCTTTTATAAATTAATATGACCTTTCCCAACCTTTTATTTTTATGGCATAAAAAGAGGATTCTTTCTGCAAATTCAGTACATTTAAGAGAGTATTAATTCCTTTAAACAACCAGGAAATTACCAGTTGCTGGAATAAAATAAATAAACAAACAAACAAACAAACAAACAAATAAATAAATAAATGCCTTGATCAGAAGACTGTTAGGCTGTTAGGTCCTGCAGGAATTTATAAAATTCAGAAAATCTTTTACTCTTAGAAATGGTCCTTTTTTTATTTAAAGATTTTATTTACTTGAGAGAGAGCATAAGGGGGGGTGGGAAGAGCAGAGGAGAGGAATAAGCACATTCCCCGCTGAGCAGGGAGCCTGATGTGGGGTGCCATCCCAAGACTCCAGGATCACAACCGGAGATGAAGGCAGACACTTAAGCGCCTGAGCCCCCCAGGTGCCTGGGAAAGGTTCATCTTAAATTATAATTTTAGTGAAGATGACAGCGAGGTATTCTAGAGTACTGGGCTGGAAGGCAGGAGACTTGAATTTTAGTTCTGATTCTGCCCCATGCCATTGTGGTACGCACAGGCCTCCATCTCCTTGCCTTTCTTTTTTTACCTGGAAAATTGAGAATTTCACTAAACAACTCTAAGGTCTTATGGTTGGTACAATGATGCTGTCTCCCCGCCCCCCCCCCCACGAGTCTACATCTTAATCCCTGGAACCTGTGAATATGTAATGCTCTATGGTCATAAGGCTCTTTGCCGATGTGATGAAGGATCTTAAACTAGAGAGATTATTCGGGATTATTTGCATGAGCCCAGTGTAATTACAAGGGTCTTGAAGAGATAGAAAAAAAAAAAAGAGGTAGAAGAGTTAGAGAAGGAGAATGGAAGCAAGGTTGGTGCTATGCAATATGAGAAGGATTCAGCCTGCCATTGGTGGCTTTGGAGATGGACAGAGGCCATGAGTCAAGGAATATGGGTGACCCTGGGAAACTAGAAAAAGCAAGAATGTGACTTTTCCTTTAAACTTTCAGAAGAAATGAAATTCTGCAGACGTCTTGATTTTAGCCCAGTGACACTCATTTTGGAATTCTGACCTCCAGAGCTGTGAGACCATGAATTTACATTGCTTTAAAGCTACCAAATATTTGGTAATTTATTTTTGTAGCAATAGGAAACTAATACAGGTCTCTTTTGCAATAACCTTCCCTGAAACTATGAACATGCAGCATATGGTCATTGGAAAATCCCAAATCAGGTAGTAATATGCAAAAAGATGGTTACATTGATTTGCGTATGAAATTTAGGGTTGCCTGAAAATAGGGTGTCTTTGAGCAAAAACCATTAAAGAAGGAAGGTAGAGTACTAGAGCCCATGAAAGCAAAGAAGGATGGAAAAGATGTTTGTGGAGGAAGAAGTATACTTCACCATTTGCTTAAACTTGAGGTATTTTAAAAAGCTTTAAGTATTTTTTTTCTTTTTCTTTGAATGGCAGTGTGGAGAATGTTAACAGCCATGGTGTTAGAAGAAACAGTATCTTAAAGTTAAAAGAGACCATTGAGGTTGATCTCCTTGTAATAAATGTCAGAATGCATTCTAAGCATCCCTGCAAAACGCCAGAATGTTGCTAGATGAGTAGTCTTTGCCTCTTCAAGGAACAGCTCCTTCCATTATCGGGCAGCCCTAATTCTTAAGAAACTTTTCTTACACAAGACCAATTCCATCTTCTCATCTTCTCGTCTACTTTTTTTTTTTTTTAAGATTTTATTTATTTGACAGAGAGAAACACAACTAGAGAGGGAACAGAAGCAGGGGGAGTGAGAGAGGGAGAAGCAGGCTTCCCGCCGAGCAGGGACCCCGATGTGGGGCTTGATCCCGGGTCTCCAGGGTCATGACCTGAGCCAAAGGCAGTCGCTTAACCAACTGAGCCACCCAGGTGCCCCAATGTCTACTTTTTGATCATGGTTTCTTTCTTATGTAAATTTTTGATGCTCAGACCTCAAGATGAACACATCTGTTAGTGAATGGGATGTACCCTGTAGTCATGGGCTTTGGGGCAAAGTTCACATCAGAGAGCTAGGGGTCAAAGTCCCAAGTCCCATGCATATAGACATAAGTGTTGATATGTGTGTGTGTGTCCACGTGTGCGTGTGTGTATTTAAAAGTACTCAAAAAGCTAAGACATCTATGAAGTATTTTACAAGCATTTTTACTGCTGTTCCTAGTGCCATCAACAGTGCTAGCTCATAGTAGGCACTTATTTGCTGACTCAATGAATACATCGATGACAATGGAGGACACCAGAGTGAGTAAATTGGCAATTACGAAAAAAAATCAACTCGAATAATCAGTTCAGAGTCATTAAATTGGGAACAAGATATACTTTGATTGTAATGATAGCTTTTGTTTCCCGACCCCCTCTTCCCCGCTACGAATTCAAAGACTGCAAGCAAGTACTTATTAATATCTTCAAAGAGCCTACTTTCCACTGGAACTGTAGGGAATGTGCTGAAGTTTTTGCATGCTTTTGCTTTTTTTTTTTTTTTTTTTAAAGAGACCTGTGTGGTCACTGGGAAACCAGGAGATCATTACCTTTCACTCAAGAGTATGCAGCACTTTTTCCTCCCAGGAAAATCTAATGAAGTCACGTGGGTAGCTATAACCTCCCAGTAACAGCGGATGTGAAGGTTGCATTGGGCCTTAAACAATTAATCAGTGTTATGGCATAACAGCTCGAATATGGAAATTCTAAAGGTCCCACATGTTGATAAATGGCCAATTTATGCTAAGATCCATCAAGTGTGTTGAGGCATTTGGAGTTATCACTGCACAATCATGACATGGTCATTATCAGACTGCAAATCGCCCAAAGAAATGACATGCCTCGGGAAGCAAGATTTGCGGGCAGTGTCTGCCTCTTTCTAACTCAGTGTGAGGCCAGCTTGCTGTAAACGGAACCATACAGCATGTAGATTAGCTCATGTGTGGCAGATGCATGGCGGAAAGCAATTATAACACAGAGGCAACTCCACACGCAGGCACTAGCACCTCCTGAAATATGGTCACCTCCGCTTCACTACCGAGGGAGACGCCAAACTGAAGTACACACAGAGCCTTGATGGAAGAGACCTGAATATATTAGAGCAGGGAGGGGAGGAGGTGGGGTAGAAGCTGAGCAGTTGGCAGACGCTCTTGCTGAACACTCCTCTGAACTCTGAAATAGGATTCCCGTAGAGATACCACAGTCCACTATTTCCTTTGTTTAACATGGAGGACCTTACAGTGAGGGCTTTAGGGTTTTTTTTTGTCGACTATACTAGATGTGACAGTCGCTTTCTTCCCATTGTCAGCCCCTCTACCTAGATGACCCCCTTCACAAAAACGAGGGGGCACTGGGCCAGGAGGGCAGGCCTAGTGGGTCATGTGATTGATCAACTCTGGACCCAGGCTGGACCAGCCTTACTCTGTCTCCTGGAGTTCCAAGCCTTGTTCCATACTTGGATATAATGGTGATGGAAAGCTGGGCCTGGGATGGTCCTTTCTGCCACGTGCTCAGGGAAGCAGGAGCCACCAGGCTGCAGAGAGAGGAGGAGCCCGGTAGATACACAGACACGTGACCCAGAAATAATACTGTCTGAAAGAGATGATTCACTCAGCTTCGGGCTTTCCACTTCTTAGTCTCTCGAGAGGCCCTGCTATAATTTCTGCTCTTAGTTTCTGGGAGATATTTGTATGTCCTTTCGTAAACGCTCCCTTGATTCTACTTCCTGGTTTTGAAGCTTTGATTCAATGACAGTTGCTCCCAACTTTAGCTGAGCACTTACCGTGCACCACGAGTTGTTTTGCTGATTTAGGTATATTCCCTTATTCGGTGCTTTTGCCAATACTCAAAGGGTAGCTATGGTTATTTCTGTTTATTTATTACTATTATTATTATTTTTATGAGGAAATGGGCTTGGAAAGGTTAGATAATATCTCTAAAGTCACACGGTTGATAAGTGGGGGAAGTGGTGGTTTCTATTGAAGTTACATTTGCATTGAAATTGATTTTACATTTTCTGTGAAATCATTAAACCACCTACTATATAGTAAATGATTTATGCTATAATTTGAGGACAGAATCTACGTTGAATTACTGAATCAACTTGGGAATATGACTAGAAACCAGATCATCTTTATTTAAAAAGCTAACACTACTTATGTTTACTTGAGGGTTGAAAACTTGCATAGGCCTGAAAGAAAATAGGCTATGTATAAGGTTCTTGCGGGGGGAGTGAGGAGGAGGGAAGATTTTACAAGTGTTATCTACACTCTCTATAGCTTATCCTTATTTATAGCTTTCTGTGATGCTGAAATGATGAAAGAGGCCATTGGCTATTTTGTGAATTGCTCATCTTAAGCTCTTACGTGGAGAAGAAAATCAGAGATAATTAGATTAACATTATTTCACCTGCATCAAAGAATTCTGAGAATCCTCTTTCCTGGTTTCATCTTTCTTTTCTGAATAAGGAAATAAACGTATTTATTAATCTGTAACATTGAGGATCTTTGTCCTCTTTAATTTTGATTTGGCTTTTTCCCCTGACTTCAGCCTTCCTTACCATGATGTTTAAGACCATTTATGATTTGGCCATGGTCTGAGTATTCTCTCTGATTATTACCACCCTTTGCATGTTCAATATTCTAGACAGACTAAATTGCTGGGAGCTCCTCATACACCCGTGGGCTCCATCTGCCTCTTTGTTGCTTCTTGCCTTTCAACCCATGTCACTCCCCAATCTAAATAAATAGTACCTGTCCTTCCAGACTCCATTAAATAATCCTCCCTAATGAAACCTTCCCTGACCACAGGCTGCAAGCAACATGATCCTCATCTGAACACCCATAATATTCTGCCTCTTTCCCTCTTATGAGCTCTAATAACGAAAACCTAGGTATCAAAGTAATTTCTGCTCACGCCTTCTCATTATGGCTCTGTAAGCCACTTGAAGGCAGGGTGAATTTTAATCAAATCTGTTTATTCTCCCTACCACAGAGCATCTTTCATGAAATAAATATTCAATAAACATCTGTTGAACCAATAAACAGTAACTAGACAAATCCTTTATGCAGGGGCAATTTTAATGTAGCTCGGATATTTATGGTTCTTCTTTCTTGGAATGCTAAGATATAGCGTTCACATTTGTCACATCCAGTACACTTTAGTTTTATCACAATACATGTTTTTAAATATGATTCATCGGAGGAGGATAAAGTATGAATTGCCTATGCTGCAGTATTAACTTGTGGTTTTTTTTAACCTGTTTTTTAATTATGTAGAAGTAGCTTTGGTCACACAGCCTCTATAGGCTAGGGTCGATGGCTACTACATTGATGTGCCATGTGGAGTGTGTTAGACAAGGTGCTTAGCTCTAATTAATGTGGAACCAGGACTGAATTGGCTTAAACAAAAGGGCAAATTATTAATATACTTTACAAGAAGCCTGGAGGTGGGGTACCTCCAGGATCAGTTAAATTTGGGTGTCAGTTACATCAAAGACCTAGGTTCTTACTCTTAGCTTGTTGCCTTTGTTCCCACAGTAGCTAACATCTTCAGAATTTTTGTTGTTGTGATACTCATACACAGGCATGATAATACCCAATGGGAACAGAGAAGAGGTCCTCGTTTGAGTATTTCTGCCAGCAATAAAACCTGTTGTGGAAGTACTCAAGTAGTCTCCTCCTTGTTTCTTATTAGCTGGGGTTCAGTTACATGCCTATTCCTAAACCACTTTTGGTAAAGGCACTGGGATTGCCATAATTGGCTTAGATCTTGAGGATTTGCCTCTGATTTCAGAATGGGATCACTCTCATGTCTGGAGGGTGTGTAGCTCAATGAAATAAGGCTTGTTATTAAAGGCAAAATGTATAGTAGTTTTTAGTAGGCAACACTTGTATTTGCCATACAGAGAATGAAAATATTCCTTCATATAGATGAGTGCTTCTCCCCTGTGGGGTGGTTGAAGAGATGCGGGCAATTTTACATCCCTACCCAGGGGACATTGGAGGCATCTGGAGACATTTATGGAGGTCACAACTTGGAAGTAGGGAAGAGACTGCTATGGGCTTCTGGTAGGTGGGGTCAGGAATGTATCTTCCAATGTACAGGACAGGCTCCCCCCGCCCCCCGAATTATCTGGCCCTAATTGTCAGTAGTGCTGAGGTTAGGACTCTTTGGCATGGGTCCACTTGCTCTCTGGGGCTGACATATTGTCTAAAAAAATCTCACTATTTTTAACACTTATTTGAGCCAGGACCACTGTTCATATACATTATCTTACTTTGGAGGAGTAATATAGCAATAAATTATCATCCATTAAAACAGTAGCACAACTATTCCCTCAAATTATCAGGCTGGCCACTTAGCAAGACCTTAGGGAAAGGAATGAGACAGGTAGGTTTGGACAATGACACTGAAGTCAAAGAATAAGTCCAGGGGACAAATCTGTGGCAGGTACAACCACTATTTCCTTTACTGAGTGCAGTTAAAAAAATTTCCTGGACCAAGGGTCCAGGAAAGGGGGAGAAATATTTTGTATCTCAGTGCCCACTATTGTAGCAGGCCCTACCCAAGGAAATTTAGGATACATGTAATAACTTTCCAGATGAGGAAAAACTGAGTTTCAGTGATGTTAAGAGAATGGTTGAGAAATATTTTTTAAAATGTTGGCTTCAAATTTTATAATAAGAGAATAATTCTCTCGCTTCAGATGGTTTTTCTGAATAAGTGAAGAGGGTTAGTTGACCTCATTGCTTGGTAGGAATTTGAAATGCACCACAGAATTTTGAGACTGGCTGGTTCTATAAACAATACTTGTCATGCTTCCTTTCCATTGTTTTGCTCTCTTGTATTATCTGAAACTATAGCTGATTCTGTAGATCAATCTTCCAGACCATTAGAATATCCTTTCCTTTCACATCGGCGGTCATGCATTATTTATTTTGTATTCTCTACAACTTCTAGCACAATGGGTTGCACGTAATAGATGCAATGATTATTTCTTAATATTTCTGGCTGTCCATCTTCTAATTCCCCTCTGTATCAGGGGAGACTCCACCACTGTGTTGAGATGTAGAACTCTTGTCTCCTACCAAGAATGATGACCGGTTCATACTCTGTTTCCCTGCTCTCTGGTCCCCAGGGCAGAAGATATATGACCTAAGCATCACAAACATGATGCTTTGCTCTTGGATGTTGTACCACAGAGGTCTTGGAAGCCAAGAACTCCAGATGGTGTAGTTATAAGACAGAAGCTGGAAGGTGTATGTGTCCTTAAGACACTGCTTGGAGAAGAGCTTTCTGAGAGAATTCCACAATCCACACTAGACTGTATGACGAGTCAAGCCAGTAAGGTTTCAGGAATTATTCGTTATGACAACGTAGCCAGGTCTGTCCTGGCTAACGCATCAGTAAAAAAGTATTTACCAATAAATGGGCTTAAAAGCAGAAGTGAAGTAGGGTAGTGAGGAGTAAAGAACCAAAGTTTTATCGTTGGACAGGACTATTTGGAACTCCCGTTCTACCGCTTACTGAGTGACTTTTAGACCATAGCTGAGGGGAACCTAGACAGAAGTATGGGATGGTGGTTTTTCATATGCAAGAAAGAAAGAGGTTATAAGGATCCAGGGAAACTTGAATGAGGTAAATCCTATTAAAGTCTTCCTAGCTCCAAGACAACATACTCTCTAAACAACCCTTTCCTCTCATTTTGGTTTCCCAAAATTGCTTCTCTCTTTTTCTCTGAGAAGTAAGCTATTGTATTTCTCACACAAACTAATCTCTTGTGCATCTGAATGACACATGCTTTTGTAAAAAAAAAAAAAAAAAAAAAAAAAAAAGGCCTCTTTCATGCTTTGATGAGCTGAAATGTCATGCTTCAAATCTGGCAGCCAGAAGTAAAAATTCCACAGTTCATAGGGTGACCTCAAGCCTTTCCTTTTCCCACCTACTTGGTGCAGAACCCTGAGTGGTTGACCAGTTGGTTTTTCCGATTTAAGCATTACTGACTGTTGCCCTCTCCTTTTGCATCCTAAAAGCATCATGCTGGAAATTCAGTCTTATATGTCCTGAAGCTAGCATTTCACAGACATTATTCTTTTGTGCCAAAGAGCGCACTCTAATGTAATGTCCAATCTTCCCACAATTATCACATTTCTTTTCCCTGCTGAGCACTCTGATGCATTTTTGCCAAGTAGCTACAGAACCGCAGTGGAAATAGTTCTGGTCTCTGGTGGTCAGAGTTGCACATTCATCCCCAAACCACTGTATAACCTGTACACGTGCTTCACATGTGCAGAAAGCCTCCTGTTATGCCAGAAAGGTAAGTGGGTTATTCTGGGATGCCCTCTTCGCCATTAGTCGTACTGCAGTGGGATTGCGGTGCACTGGTCTAGAACTCCCAACAGCTCTGATGGCTGCCTGCTGCCTCAATGAATTTTATATTAGCAGGCAAACAAAACACTCAACCAAGTGAAAGGAATTCATAATGCCAAGGCTTCCTAAGATCCGAATATGCTGTGTGTTTTGCAAAGAAGGATTGTGGCTATCAGCTTGCAGGAACTAATCTAGATGAATCGCCCCTTTACAGCACATCTGGCCTCAAGTTGTTTAAATTAGTGGAGTTCAGCTGTAGAACAACAGCTGAATTGGAGCCTACAAATTCATATGCTTCCTACACATGCATAAATGCTAAATGATGAGCTTGGTAATGATTGGGAACCCTTCATTTCTGAGAGACTGGTAAGTCTACGGTGTTGCTTTGCTGCACATTAATTAAGGTAGTGTAATAAAGCTTCACCAGTAGTCTTCCAAGCAACATATTTGAATTAATGTTTATGAAGGCTCTTTATTAACCTGAAAATGCACTTCAAAGGTATACAGGAAAAGCTTTTTTCCTCTTAATTGGCATTTTAGTAAGTATCACAGATCTTTCCATTTTATATCCATTCTCATTATAACCATAGCCAAAGATTTTGGCTGTCCAGCCCAAATTCCCCCTTGTATCTGGCTATATCAGAAGTAGTATTTTCCAATTCTCCTTTGTATCAGGGGAGAACACACCATTGTGTTGAGATGTAGAACTGTCTCTGGGCAAGAAAGCCCAAATGTCCATACACTCCCCTTTCCTGTCCTCTGGTCACCAGGGCAAGGGCTATGCAACCTAAATAACACATTTGTGATGCTTTCCTCTTGGAAGTTGTATCACAATAACAGTTTCTCAGTATGTTTGCCATGATCTTCTTCTGTGTTGAATTTGTTGATGAGTTTATCACTTTCAGGGTGGGGGAGGTTTCTTTTAGTAAATTCAGATTTTAGAGTTGGAAGGACCTTCGAGGTTCTCTACACCAACCATTTGCAAAATAGAAAACTGAGGCCCCATTTACTTGTTTTTCTTTTTAATAGATTTTATTTATTTGACAGAGAGAAACACAGCCAGAGAGGGAACACAAGCAGGGGGAGTGAGAGAGGGAGAAGAAGGCTTCCCGCTGAGCAGGAAGCCCGATGTGGGGCTAGATCCCGGGTCTCCGGGATCATGACCTGAGATGAAGGCAGTCGCTTAACCAACTGAGCCACCCAGGCCCCCCCCCCCCACCAATTTACTTTTTAAGTAAAAGTAGCACTGTGATGTGGTTGCCAAGGAGCTCATGCAGTACCACTCTGTATTGAACGGGAACATGAGTGGCTCCGGTGATGATGATTTAACTTTGCTCTGAATTAACCAGGTTGCCCCAGCAGTATTGTGTTTACTTCTGAGTGTAATACATTAAGAGAAACCTGGGAAAGATGAGCTTATTCTTAGAAACACCATGAGAAAAACCAATCTTGAGATCATGCCAAAAAAATTGTTGGTGGGACAGTTACACAAAGGAAGGCTCAGGGGGAACTTGACAACTGCCTTTGAATAAAGAAAGAGCAGTCATGCGGAGGCTTGGTCATCAGGAGTGAAAGGAGATCTGAGAAGCTTCTGAGGTTATGGGTAGTGTTTGAGTATATGGGAGCATTTATATTTAGAGGTGAAGTAGGTCCACAGAATTACCAGATTCTCCAAGATTAAAGATCAATGTGCTGTACTTATGCTGGTGGTTAAAGAGGATAGAACAACAACCAATGGTTCTAAGTTGCAAGGAGGCAAAATCTGGCTATATCAGAAGTAGTATTTTTTTTTAACATTTTATTTATTTATTTGACAGAGAGACAGAGATCATAGGCAAGCAGAGAGAGAGGAGGAAGCAGGCTCCCCACTGGGCAGAGAGCCTGGTGCAGGCCTGGATCCCAGGACCCTGAGATCATGACCTAAGCGTAAAGCAGAGGCTTTAACCCACTGAGCCACTCAGGTGCCCCAGAAGTAGTATTTTAAAAATTTGAGTTGTCTCCACATGAACTGGTCTGCCTCCAGGTGGCATGAATTTCTCATCACCTGATATTTCTAAGTCCCAGACTTAATCAAGAGTGGGCTAGAGAGGATTGATGCATTAGATCAGGGTTGGATCAAACAGCTTCTATGGTTCATACCAATTCTGAATTTTAGGCATCCTATAACTCACAGAAATCAAGCAATACTTTAGGGCCACAAATTTAACTCGTAGTGTGGATCCCAGGTATCTCTCTTTCTTTCTTGTCTTTCTGTTACTGATTTCTTTGGGCTTAAAGTAAACATATTTAGATAAAAATCCTCAGCAAAACAATACAAAACGAAAACACTCATTCTCAAGGGATTCCCTAATTATGTCTTTATGAAGGATAGTTTAAAATTTTAATATATCTTAGATGAAAACTCTGAATATCTGGGGGTACTAAATTAGGAGACCTCATAGATTGTTATTCTTCACGAAGTATAAGAACAAGAACTCGGGCTAAGAAAATTGATTTTCAATTAATCTGGTTACTGTACAATTTATTGCAAAATTAGCATTAATAAAAATGATCATTAGTTTTATTACTATATATTTATGGTTACATATGTTGCTTTATATTAAATATAAATATCGGTGTTAATATGTGCTAGATGTAGAACCTAGTCTCTTATAGGTATTATCTCTTTTAATCTTTACTGCTTTCAAGGATGGAAGCTTTATTATTACCTCTGTTTTAGAAGTACGGAAATTAAAGGTCATAGAGGTCACTTGGTACGTAACTGACACTAGGATTTGAACTCAAATCGTTGTGGCTTTGGAGTCCATATCTTAACCATTCTACCTTTCCTCCTTCCACACTTACTGAGAGGCAAAGCTGGTTAGATAGAGCATTCCACAAAGACTGCGCCGTCAATGTTTGGACTAGGTTGTGCCCTGCCTGTGAAACCCGCTAGTATCACGGGGCGGAACCACATTTCCCAGAACTCCTTTCCCGCGGCTGTCCAGGTATGGTAGGCCGTAAGAGACAACCTTGTGGGTGAGGGGGGCGTGGGAAACGAAACAGCAGCAGCCGCCATGTTGCTGGTCACGTGCGGCGTTTCTTTCTCGCTGCTCACTTTGCTGGTGCGACGCCGCCGTGGCTGAGCTCGCCTCTGCTTGCTTCCTCCTTCAGCTCCTCCAGCTCTGGACCTAGTGTCGTGTTTAACTCCGTGCCAAGGCCTCCCCCCACCTTTCCGGCGACAGCGGGACACTCATCCCACCAAGGTCGGAGTCAGTAAGAACTTACAAGGGCGTCATATCATTCTGGGGTTCCAGCTTCCCCTTGATCTCCCCCACTTTATGTACCCCCTTGTGAACAGCCTTGCCTGCAGATGTCTCGCTCAGAAGTACTCGCGAGAACGGTGGGTTTGCAGGGTTTGCCTAACCAGCCCCCGTGCTCGTGTGAGTCGAGGCCCCGTAACAAAGTATCTGCACGCTTGGCCTGCTGGCTTCTCTCAGTCAGTCGGGGTTCCGTGTTCTTCGCACTTGCTACCGCTCTTCCGATTGAACCCTGAACGACCGATCCAGGTGCATTAGGAAATGACTTTGCTCTGTGGTTTGAAGCTGGCACATTTCCTATTTTCAGTTGTTACAGGCCCTATTTCTGGACCCTGGAAACAGTCAGTGCAATCTCTGAAACAGTAAATTTGTCTCTCGAAATCTCAGCCCCACGGGAAAAGGAAGAAGGCATTTAATAAAGAGCAGGAAGTTAGTGCAGGCGGAAACAAATACTTCCAAACCGCAGGAGGTAGTCTAGAGATGGCAGAGCCGGGCCAGGCTCAGGTCCTGGTTCTTCTGCAGATTCTGTGCGTGTGATGATAGGCAAGTGATTTCCCCTCTCTAGGCTTGTCTCCTCATCTGCTAAAAGGAGCAATACTAGTATAGTATCTACGTGTTGGGTGTATGAGGATTGAACAAGTTAACATATGAGAAGTGCTTATAGTTTAAGATTTCTATTAGTGTTTTCTTGTTCATATTGTTATTATAAGAGAGGGAAGTGGCCTCTTCTTTTCTAGGACTGTTTCATCCAACTTCTTAGGGAGTGAAAACCCCTCCTAGAGGTCTGCATAGACTTTCTTTAACTCTTTCCTCTCCCATTTTGCCACCGATGTCCCTTTGACTATCTTGCCTCTCTTTAAATTTTTTTTTTGGGGGGGGATCAAGAAAGGAAACAATCATAAGGGAGACAGTAGAAATACATGGGTAATAGACAAGGAAGATATTAAAGAAAAAGTTTCAGTTGACTTCTTACATCAACGCTTGCCATAATTTAAGGAGAATAGGAGACATGACATGCTAGGGAAAAATAATGGTCTTGAGTGAAGGGGAGTCATGTCGGTGGCAGCCCCTCACAAAACCACAGTCTCGGTAGAGTTTCCAGATTTTTAAAAAAGATTTTATATGTTTGACAGAGACATAGCAAGAAAGGGAACACAAGCAGTGGGAGTGAGAGAGGGAGAAGCAGGTTTCCCATTGAGCAGGGAGCCCGATGCGGGGCTCGATCCCAGGACTCTGGGATCGTGACCTGAGCTAAAGGCAGACTCTTAACTACTGAGCCACCCAGGAATCCCTAGAGTTTCCAGGTTCTGATTTTGTGTACTCTGCCTTCAGGCGTACTGAAAAGGAGGCAGAATGGGGGTGGCTAGGAAGTACTGTTCTTATCCTCCCCATTGAGCTCTGTCATTCTCCTTTAAGAAACAAGTGGCCCCCACCTCCCCAGTCATTCTAGCACATTTTTCTCTGGCCTTGCCTGGAACAGTTCACCTTTTTCTGGCTCTACAAGATAGGAGAAATCTTTTGAAAACAGCTGCTTGTTTGGGCTGATAGGCCCGAGGAGACATTTATTCATTCCTTTTAGAAGATTGCCTCTTCCCTTCCCTCTGGAGTCCGCTCTTGCCAGAATGGCTGCTGTCTGGCAACCAGGCAGTCCAGGGTGGTCAAGTTTCAAATGTCACCACGCAAATGGCAGCTCCAGGGACTGAAGTCAAGGATGTAAATGCCAAACCTTAAATGTCCCTCAAATATGTGTTTTCCCAACTAGTGACTTGCCACAGAAATAAACAGCAATTATGCAAAAGTACCATCTCCCCTACATTTCCATATCCCTCCCAGTGTTCCCAAAACCATTACACGGAGTACTCTGTGACAAAAAGATGTGTCAGTGTGGCCCACTTAGTATTTTGAAGC
Organism: Spilogale gracilis; assembly: GCA_004023965.1. Taxonomy (NCBI): domain Eukaryota; kingdom Metazoa; phylum Chordata; class Mammalia; order Carnivora; family Mephitidae; genus Spilogale; species Spilogale gracilis. The sequence continues at coordinate 27,687 of PITA01012931.1, forward strand.
ACAGATATGAAAGATGGTAGGGCACATGTGCCATAGAACCACTAAATGACAAAATCATCACTGGCCTAGTTTTCTGAGTCACTGTGACAGACACAAGGGGATTTTAAAGCTCCTGACACATCAAGAGAAGGGAAGAGGATGTCTCTGCTTTAGAAAAGAGACTTAAAGAATCTTATTTCTGACTTGGAAATAAGTTTTGAATTCAGACTTTTTTTTTTCTTTAAAGATGGTGCTCAGAAAATGAAAGGCAAGTGGCAGGGTACTTACCTGAAAACCCCTAATAGAGACACCTTACCCAATAGCCTGTGAATGCACCAGTGGAGAGAATGGCACACACTTTTTGCTATTTAGGGTCCTTGGGATGGCATCGCTTAGAGCAGGGGAAATTTCACTACAGAGCAATGAGCCAAAGAAAACATTAGTCTTTAACGATTACAAGCTGCTGTAATTCAGTCTCCTTGCCACAGAGAGCAAAGTGAGTCAAGCTAACTAATGCAGAAGGGTGAACTCGTTTTCTTTTGAGGAGCCCCAGGAGGAGCTCCACAGTTAGTTTTCGCTCACACAACCCAGTTCTTCCTCTCCTGCTTTTGTATAGTTTCTCCTCCATCTCTGGATCTAGATGGGATCAGGAGAAATGAGAGGATGAACTCTCAAAGAGAATCAGGCCAGCTTTTGATCATTCTGTGAGAGATGAGGGAGCTTCTGGAGGATCTCTGATCTCTAAAATCTGCCTCTCTTTTTAAAAATTAACATATAATGTCTTACTTGTTTCAGGGAAGGGTCTGTGATTCATCAGTCTTAACTAAAATCTGTCTCTTGGAGAGCCTGGTAGCTCATGTTGTAGTAAGCCTGTACCAACTCCCAAATGAAGGGAGGAAAAAAAAAAAACCCATGATGATTCAAACTCTTATGGAAGCAAAGAAATCAACAAACTAAACAAATCCATACTCTATGCCCTGAGTTATTGTATTGGTAAAGGTCCCTAGGATAACTCCTTTTGGGATTGTTGCTTTATATGAAAACTTTTTTCTTTAGTTACTGAACTGTCTACTAAATTGGTTGAAGCCTATAGACCTTAAGTGAAAAGCAGGCTGATTAAACACAACAGTTTGAGGTTTTTTTTTCTTTATTGTTATTTAAATTTTTTTTCCAGCGTTCCAAGATTCATTCCCCATTCCCTACACCCAGTGCTCCATGCTTTAGGTGTCCCCAGTACCCACAGTTTGAGTTTTGATGCTGTACGTGGTTGGCAGTTTTAGGTACTAAAAATACAGGACTCCCATTTAAATTTGAATTCCAGATAAACCGTGAGTAATTTTTTAGTGTAAGTATGTCCCAAATACTGTATGGGTCATATTTATACTAATAAGTGTTCACTATTCTACTGAAATACTTAAAACTAAAAATATTTGCCTGTCTGAAATTCAGTTTTACCTGGGAGTCCCGTATTTTATGTGGCAACCCTAGTGCCATATCAGGATTGTAATGGACTCATAGGTAAACATTTTTATGGGATTGAATGGAGGGGTATGAAGGGTGTGGGTAACCTTGTTTCTGAATACTTGGTTGCTCTCATTAAGAAGGACTCCTCTCATTTACCCAGCAAGAGAACTTTAAAGCTGTGAAATGGAGAAAATCAGACAACTTGAAGGTACTTTGACTCTTTGCTTTTAGAAAATCAACCAGTTTGGGGCGCCTGGGTGGCTCAGTTGGTTAAGCGACTGCTTTCTGCTCAGGTCATGATCCTGGAGACCCGGGATTGAGTCCCACATCCGGCTCCCTGCTAGGCAGGAGGCCTGCTCCTTCCTCTCTCCCTCCCCCTGCTTGTGTTCCCTCTCTGGCTGTGTTTCTCTCTGCAAATAAATAAAATCTTTAAAAAAAAAGAAAAAAGAAAAAAAGAAAATCAACCAGTTTGGAGTTATGGGAAATCCATACAACTGCAAAATATTTAGACGGTGGGTGTTCTATTTACCACCTATGTATGTAATAAACAAGGAGAACTGGATATTGGAAAGACAGTTTTGTAATTTATTGTCTCACCCTGGAGGGTGTAGTGGAAGGTGATGGGGCAGTAGTAGCTATAAATAAGAATTGTGCTTGTTTAGCAGTTTCTCCTGAAGCCTGGGTGTCTTTGTTCCTTTGGAAGCCAGTCATCTCTGGGAAACTGAGGCAGCATATTGCACTTCATAGTCATTTTCTTGAACTTCATCCTTTAGGTATTGAGGGATATTTGCTAGGCTCATGCTGGAAGGTTTTTTGCAAGCTCTTTCAACTGGCTGTCAGCCTGTCCAGCCTCTGACACCTCATTTTGAGTCCTTTTTCCTTCCCTTCTCTGTCCTTCATGATAGGTTCTTTCTGGAATCTTTTGTCTGTTCCATTCTGAAAATAGATCCTGATTTCAACTCTTGTTCTTCTAACTGCTCACTTTTCCTCTTCCCATTTGATCCCTCAATACTCTTTCATCATTTTTTAAAGACTTTATTTATTTATTAGAAAGAGAAGGAGAGGGAGCATGAGCTGGAGGAAGGGGAGAGGGAGAAGCAGACTCCCTGCTGAGCAGGGAGCCCGGCACGGGCCTCAGTCCCAGGACCCTGAGATCATGATCTGAGCCGAAGGCAGACGCTTAATGACTGAGCCACCCAGGTACCCTCTTTCACCAGTGTCTTATTATGTCTTATTTTCTTGTTATTTTTTGCTTTCCCACTTTCAGCCCAATATAACAGAAATTCTTACTCCTTTTGAGGATCACATGACATATTTTTGAATTAATGACAACTCTGCTTTCTTGGGTAGGCTCCTTATCTTCCTGTATGGATTTTAAGCTACAGAAACCCCAACCTTTCATTTTATCTTGTCGTTTCCTGGAGTGGGGACTAGGGCATAGCTTCCTTTGTCACTGAGGTGAGGAGCGTTGACTTGGAGTCTCTTACCAGGTCTGGCACTCATTGCTTGATCTGCCTAAGCCTTTATAATGCTGAACGTGCCAGCTATTTCCCTTCTGTCTTCTGGACTCATAACCACCCTTCCACACCATGTCCTATTGGTACTAGGCATCTGCAAGCTACAGTTCCCTGGGTCCCTTGCTGGCTGGCTTCTTGTTGGCATCTGCCAGTAGGAGGCCCTGAGCAGAAGAAAGGCTGTGGCTCTAGCCTCACTTAATATGCTGGTTTCCAGACTGTGGTGATTCTCAACCCCGGGCACAGCACTGTTCCGTGTTTGCAGCCTTCGCTGGGGACGTGCATCTTCCGTGGCCCTAACAGCGGTACTCCCACTACGAGCAACAGGCCAGGCTTAAAGGCTTCATTCAGGTCAGTGGCATTAGTAACGTTTGAGTCTCACCCCTCTTGCTTTTTGCAAATCAGTCTCCTCTCCCTCTGTTCTTAGCAGCCTTTAGGCACCATTTAAATAATTTCCCTAAATACTCTTTGTTTGAAATACCTGGAGTGGTTTCTGTTTTCCTGACCAGATGGGTATATACCAAAATACAACATGGCAAAACAAGCAAAAACAGTACAACGTTTTTGCTTTGTTTATGGTAGGCTTCATTATCAACTGAAGGAAAATTTTATGAAAACCTTTCCATCAAAGTCCATACTTTGGAAAATCCTTGTACATGTCATAAACATAAAATCAGCATCGTCTTGGGTGTAGGAAGACAAAATACCTTGGATGGGGGTCAAGGACAAATCATTGTATAGTGAAAATCTAAGAGTGTAGAGAAGCACTGATGCAGAGCAAAGATTCCGACACGTAAGGTAAACATTCCTAGGTTCAAAGTCTGCCCTCTTTACTTACTAACCATATAGTGATGGTCAAATCTTATAAGCTCTTTGAAAGTCCTTTTCCTCACTTGAAAATGGTGACATCAACATCTAGTCTGACTCATAGTGAAGGTCAGCTGAAGGTTAGTGAAGGTCAGCTGAGAAACGTGTGTGAAAATGTTAGGCAAACTTGAAATTGCTCTAAGGGACGTTATTATGGGAAGTATTTAAGAAGGCTGTGTTCTGGTTGATGCCCATCTGATTTTATAAACGGTTACATGCTTATAGGTGCTTAAATGTTTGAGAGAATATATTAGTTCAGGTGTACAGCATAATGATTCACTTGTATACATTGTGAAATGATCATGTTAAGTCTGTTTACCATCTGTCACCATGCACAGTTACATTTTTTCCTTTTTCTTGTGATGGAACTTTAAGATTTACACTCTTGGCAATTTTCAAATTTGCAGTACAGTGTTACTGACTATAGTCCACATACTGTACACCATATCCCCCTGACTTATTTTATAACTGGAAGTTTGTACCTGTTGATCTCCTCTACCCATTTCACCCCCTCGCCTCTGGCAACCACTGATCTGTTCTCTGTATCTGTGAATTTTGTTTTGTTTGTTTATTTGTGTTTTTAAAATAGATTCCAGAGATAAGTGAAACATATGGTATTTGTCTTTTTTATTTTTATATCACTTTAGCATAATACTCTCATGGTCCATCCACGTTGTCACAAATGGCAAGATTTCATTCTTCTTAGCTGAGCAGTATTCCACTGTTCATATACATCTCATCTTTATCCATTGAGCCACTGATAGAAATTTAGGTTGTTTAAATATCTTGGCTTATGTAAGTCATGCTGCAGTGAACACAGTGGTGCATATATGTTTTTAATTTAGTGTTTTTTGTTTTCCTCAGATAAATACCCAGAAGTAGAATTGCTATACTGTATGGTAGTTCTGTTTTTAAATTTTTGAGGAACCTCCTTACTATTTTCCATAGTGGCTGCACTAATTTATATTTCTACCAATACACGGCTTTCCTTTACTCCACATCTTCTCCAGTGCTTATTATTTTTTGTCTTTTGCTGATAGCCATTTTGACAGATGTGAAGTGATACATCATTGTGGTATTGATTTGCAATTCCCTCATTAGTGATGTTGAGCATCTTTTCATGGGCTTGTTGACAATCTGTGTCTTTTTTTGGAAAAATGTCTACTCAGATACTCCTTTGTTGTTGCTGCTGCTGCTGCTGCTGCTGTTGTTAGATTATATACTTAGGATAGTAAACGCTTGTCAGATATGATTTTCAAATATCTCCTCCCATTCAGTAGGCTTTTTATTTTATTGATGGTTTCCTTCACTCTACAGTGCTTTTTACTTTGACGTAGTCCCATTTGTTTATTTTTGCTTGCCATTGCTTCTGGAGTTCTGGAGCCAAGACTAGTATCAAGGTAGCCTTTCCTCTAGGAATCTTATGGTTTCTGGTTTTATATTCAAGTCTTCTATTTTAAAAGATTTTATTTATTTATTTGACACAGAGAGAGAGATCACAAATAGGCAGAGAGGCAGGCAGAGAAAGAGGCTGGAAGCAGGCTCCATGTTGAGCAGAGAACCTGATGTGGGGCTCGATCCCAGGACCCCGGGATCATGACCTGAGCCGAAGGCAGAGGTCTAACCCTCTGAGCCACCCAGGCGCCCCTGTATTTAAGTCTTTAATCCATTTTGAGTTAATTTTTGTGTATCATGTAAGGCAGTGGTTGGATTTCATTCCTTTTCAGGTGGCTGTCCATTTTACCAACACTTTTTGTTGAAGAGACTCATCTTTATTCTTTATTCTTGTCTCCATTGTACTAAATTAATTGATCATGTATGTGTGGGTTCATATGTGGGTTTTCTATTTTGTTGATCTGTGTCTGTTTTTATGTTAATACCATACTATTTTGATTACTGTAACTTTGTAGTATAGTTTTAAATCAGGGAGTATGATGCCTCCAGCTTCATTTCTTATTCTCAGGATTGCTTTGGGTGTTTTATGGTTTCATACAAATTTTAGAATTGTTTGTTCTGTTTCTGTGAAAAATAGAATTGGAATTTTGATAGGGATTTCTTTAAATGTATAGATTGCTTTGGATAATATGGACATTTTAGCAATATTCTTCTCTATGAGTGTGGAGTATCTTGCCATTTATTAGCGTCATCTTCAGTTTCTTTCATCAGCAACTTACAGTTTTCAGTATTCAGATCTTTTACAACCTCGGTTAAATTTATTGTTAGATATTTTATTCTTTTTGATGCAGTTATAAGTGGAATGGTTTTCTCAACTTCTCCCGTAGTTCTCTGTTACTGTATTAAAATGCAGATTTTTATATGTTGATTTTTGTATACTACAGCTTTACTCTCAGAACTGTTTATTCTGTGAATTCTGTAGGGTTTTCTATATATAAAAATCACTTACTTTTTAAATAGTGACAGTTCTATGTCTTCCATTCCAAGTTGGGTGCCTTTTATTTCTTTTTCCTCTCTAATTGCACTGGCTAGATTTTCCAGTACTGTGTTGTTGAACAGAAATGTTAAGAGTGGGCATCCTTATCTTGTTTTTGATCAGAAGGGAAAAGTTTGCAGCCTTTAATTGAGTATGAAGTTAATGGTGGGATTGTCCTATATGGCCTTTATTATGTTGAAATATGTTCCCTCTCTATCCACTTGGTTGAGAGTATTTGTCATAAATGGGTGTTGAGTTTTATTAAATTTTGTTTCTGCATTTATTGAGATCATGTGATTTTTCATACTTTGCTTTGTTAATATGGTGTAACATGTTGGTTGATTTGGGGATGTTAAACCATCCTTGCAGTCCTGAAATTAATACCACTTGATAATGTTATATGATCCTTTTAATGTATTATTGAATTTGGGTTGCTAATATTTTGTTGGGGTTTTGCATTTTTGTTTCTCAGGGATGGTGGCCTGTGTGTGTGTGGCTTTTTCTAGTTTTGGAATCAGGATTTTGCTGGCCTCATAAAATGAATTTGAAATCGTTCTTTCCTTTCCTTTTACATTTTTTGGAATAGTTTTAAGGGGATTTGCTAGAATTCAATAGTGAAGCCATCTGGTCCTGGACTTTGTTGGGAGTTGTTTGATTACTAATTTCATCTCCTTCCTAGTATTTTTATTCAAAAATAAAAAAATAAAAAATTTTGAATAATTTTTATTCAAAAATTAAAAAATATTTTTATTTAAATTTTTTTCAATTTATTCCTGAATATTTTTATTCAGATTTTGTTTTTTGTCATGATGAAGTCTTGGAAGAGTGTATATTTCTAGGAATTTACCCATTTCTTCTAGATTGTCAATTTGTTGTTGTATAATTATTCATAATAGTCTCTTAATATTTTTTGTAATATTTTGGCATTAGTTGTAACTTTTCTTTCATTTATGCTTTGATTTATTTGAGCCCTTTTTTTTTCTTAGTAAGTATAGCTAGAGGTTTGTTGGTTTTGCTCATCTTGTCAAAGAATGAGCTCTTTCATTGGTCTTTTCTATTGTCTCTTTAGTTTCTATTTTATTTATTTGTACTCTGATATTTATTTTCTTCTACTAATTTTGGGCTTTCTTTATTCTTTCTCTAGTTCCTCTAGGTGTAAAGTTAAATTGTGAGATTATTTTTGGTTCTTGTGGTTGGCCTGTATTGCTGTAAATTGGCCTCTTAGTACTGCTTTTACTGTATCTCAGACATTTTGGTAAGTGATATTTCCATTTTCATTTTCTCAGGTATTTTTTGATTTCTTCTGTGGTTTTTTTCATTGACCCATTTGTTGTTAAGTAGCATGTTGTTTAATCTCCACATATTAATGATTCTTCCATTTTCTTCTTGTAATTTATTTCTAGTTGTTTACTATTGTGGTTGGAAAAGATGCTTGATATGATTTTGGTCTTCATAAATTTATTTAGTCTTGTTTTGTGACCTTATATGTCCTCTACCTTGAAGAATGTTCCATGTATGCTTGAGAAGAATATATATTCTGCTGTTTTTGGATTGAATGTTCTTTGTGTCTAATAAGTACATGTGGTCTAATATTTATGTTCTGTCTGGATGTTCTACCCATTAATGCAAGTGAGGTATTTAAGTTGCTTACTATGTGTTGTCATTAATTTCCCCTTTAGTTTTGTTAGTATTTACTGTATACATTTAGATTCCCTTATGTTGGGTGGATAAATGTTTACAAATATTTTATCTTCTTGTGTGATTGACCCTTTTATCATTATGTAATGACTACTTTCTCTTTTAAAGATTTTATTTATTTATTTGACAGAGAGAAACACAACTAGAGAGGGAACACAAGCAGGGGGAGTGAAAGAGGGAGAAGCAGGCTTCCCACCTAGCAGGGAGCCTGACGTGGGGCTTGATCCTGGGACTCCAGAATCATGATCTGAACTGAAGGCAGATGCCTAAGGACTGAGCCACCCAGGCACCCCTACTTTGTCTTTAGGGACAGCGAGAGAGGGAGTACAAGCAGGGGGAGTGGGCAAGGAAGAAGCAGGCCTCCCACCGAGCAGGGAGCCTGACATGGTCTTGATCCCAGGACCCTGGGAACATGACCCCAGCTGAAGGCACATGCCGAATAACTGAGCCACCTAAGTGCCCCTACAGTCTTCATTTTAAGGTTTTTTTCTTTTTTTGGGGGGGGGGTCTGATGTCAGCATAGTTACTTCAGCTTTCTTTGGTTTCTGTTTGTATGAAACATCTTTTTCTATCCCTTCACTTTTCATTTGTGTATGTTTTTACATCTGAAATGAGTCTTCTGTAGGCGGTCTGTGGGTGGATCTCGTGTGTGTGTGTGTGTGTGTGTGTGTGTGTGTTGGTGTGTGTGTGTTTTAATCCATTCAGCTGCTGTGTGTTATTTGATTGGAGTATTTAGTCCACTTACATTTAAAAGTAATTATTGGTAGCTGTGTACTTATTGTCATTTTGTTGTTTGTCCATTTCCTCTCTGTTCCTTTCTTCTCTTGTGGTTGGATGACTTTCTGTAGTTTTATGCTTAGATTCCTTTCTCATTATCTTTTTAGTATTTACTCTGGGTTTTTTTCTTTGTGGTTACCATGAGGCTCACCTCTGATGGTCTCTTTTTATAACAGTATATTTTAAGTTGATAGTAAGTTTGAAAGCATTCTAAAACTCTTCACTTTTACATCCTACCCTCCACATTTTATGTTTTTGATACCATATTTTACATTTTATTTTGTGTAGCTCATAACTAATTATTGTAGTTATATATATTTATGTTACTTTTGTTTTATAAATTTCATAAGTTTTATAATTAAACCACTACCTCTACTATTATTTACCTTTACCCATGAGATTTTTACTTCCATATTTTTTTCTTGTCACTAATTAGTGCCCTTTCTTTTCAGCTTAAACAAGTTCCTTTAATACTTTCTGTAATGCTGGTTTAGGATTGATGGTCTCATTTAGCTTTTGTTTGGATGGAAAACTTCTTCAGCTCTGAATGATAACTTTGCTGGGTCGAGTATTCTTTTAGGAAGTTTTTTTTTTCTTTCAGTACTTTGACTATATCAAAGTACTCTGCTTTGGCCTGAGAAGTTTCTGCAGAGAAATCTCCTGATAGTCTTATAGGATTTCTCTTGTATGAAACAATTTGTTTTTGTTTTGCCTTATCTTGAACTTAAGACATTTTAAGATTCTCTTCTTATCTTTCACTTTTGACATTTCAATTATTATGTGTCTTAGTGTGGGTCTTTGGGGTTTATCTTCTTTGGAAGTCTCTGTGCTTCCTGGATATGGGTGTTTGTTTCCTAACCAGATTAGGGAAGTTTTCAACTGTTACTTCTTCAAATAAGTTCTCTGCTTCTCTCTCTCTTTCTTCTTCTTGGAGCCTTACAAGGCAAATTTTATTTTTTTTGATGTCCCATTGGCCCCTTAAGCTCTGTTCATTAAAAAAAAAATCATTGTTTCTTTCTGTTGCTCTGTTTTGGTTTGTTCCATAATGTTGTCTTCCAGGTTACGGTTTCTTTCCTCTGCTTCATCTAGTCTGCTATTGAACCCCTCTATTGTATTTTTCAGTTCAGTTTTTTTATTATTCAGTTCTGTGGTTTTTTTGTACTTTGCTTTTTATCTCTTTGTTGAAGTTTTTTCTTTTTAAGATTTTATTTATTTGACAGAGAGAAACACAGCCAGAGAGGGAACACAAGCAGGGGGAGTGAGAGAGGGAGAAGCAGGCTTCCCGCCGAGCAGGGAGCCTGATACGGGGCTTCATGCTGGGTGTCTGGGGTCATGACCTGAGCCGAAGGCCATCGCTTAACCAACTGAGCCACCCAGGCGCCCCTCTTTGTTGAAGTTTTTGATGTGTACATCTATTTTTTCCCCAAGTTCAATGAGCACCTTTAAGACCATTACTTTGAACTTTTTATAATAATTTATATTATAAATTACTTATCACCATTTCATTAAGGCTTTTTTTCTGGGGTTCTGTGTCATTCTTTTGCTTAGAACATATTCCTTTCTCCTCATTTTACTTTCCTCTCTGTGTTTGTTTCTGTGCATTCTATGATTAGATGAGACAGCCGTATCCCTCCTAAACCTTATTGTTTAACCTTGCCCTGGCTCTTGATTGTCTCTTGAACCCACTGTGATTGTCTAAGCAAGTTCATTTTTTTTTCTTTTTCCTTTTTTTTTTTTTTTTTGGTAGGTCTTAGTTATTGAGGGTATGTTTAGATTTGTGACTATTCCAGAAAGAAGGATTTCATTTGGCACTGAAATTATTTTCAGGCTAATGGGAAACTAGACCCTTAGGCAGTAGCTTTTAAGGTATGCAAATGTATCAGTCTTGTAGGACTGCAGTTGTATACCTTGCTGGCCTCCAGAGCAAGCGATCAAGAAGTGTTCCCTTTGTGAGAGATGAAAAACTGGGGACTTTAGATGGGTGTGTGGGCTCTTTTGGGGGGAGTATTGGTGAGCTGTAACAAGGTCAGGTCAGGATTCACAGGTAGTGTCCCCAGCCTATGTTCCCCAAGAGCACTTTCATCCCCTTCAGGTGTGTGGTAGACTTGAAGACTACCCTTTTGGCTAAAGCTCCAGGTTAAGTGGATAGGTCTTATTCACAGAAGGCTAGAGGTGTGTTCAGCCTGTTTTCTCTGCAGTGCCCCGGGGATAGTAGGCTGCCAAGAACTGTTTCTTCAGTTGTTTCAGACACATGGGGTCTAGAAGCGCAATCCCCTTTAGCCACCAGAGGCAGGTGCTCAAGGAGTGTCCCCTGTATGAGACGTAAGTGCGGGCTAGCTTTGGCAGGACCATGGTGGCCCTCAATAACTAAGTACATGGAAGCAGGGTGCTTGCATGGTCAGCTTGGCAGAGCTTTGGTGGAGCTGTGAGCATGTGCGAGTGAGCGAGCGAGCGAGCGTGTGTGTGTGTGTGAGAGAGAGAGAGAGAGAGAGACGTGGGAAAGTGATTTTTAACTCAAGCAATATCTGATATTCCTCTCGTTTGGATAAATTGGCTAGAAATACCTCATTCTTTTGGGAACACAGTTTTTTTTTTTTTTTTAAATCGGTAACTGGGGACGAGAATGGTGACCTGCCTTCTGAATGTGTTGTGTGCATTAATTAACTGCATATGATTGAGTAGCATCCTCAAGATGAGCATGTAAATGCCAAGTGTTCTTACTGATAATAAAGCAGATACTTTCTTGATGTGGTTGTCATGAGGATTAATAATTTAATTGCGACAGAGTGCTCTAATATTCTTAGATGAAAAGTGCCATATACCTCTGAAGAGGAGTATTATCAAGTAGCTTCTGCTTTGGTTCCTGAAAGAGCAGTGCAAAATAAAGCAGTGCTGATCTGCACATGCCTACCTATTTTTTTTTTTTTGCCTCTTTGCCTACCTATTTTTTTTTTTTTTGCCTCTTTTTAGAACAGCAGGAATTTAGAAATGGGGTTTATGAAGGTGGCCTGTAACAAAGTAATTAGGAATTTCTGGTTTTTGTTTTCCAGTGGGTTCATAGAGTCACTTCGATTTGTTCAGAACTGTCAACGGATATTATAACTGGGAATTAACCAGTGCAGACACTTTTTTTTTGATGAGAACAAAATATAACTGCCCATGTGACTCTGTCATTTCCTGTACTCCAGCCACTTTGGGTTCCTTGCTTTTTCTTTTTCTCCTTGCTAAGCTCTTTTATTTTTGCTAATGACTTCTACATTGTTATTTCTAGCTTTTTAGAGGGATGAGCATAGTCACTTTCATCCCCCTCCTGAAAGAAGTTACACTCTCAGGACTTTCCCTTGTCTCTAAATCCATTCCTTTCTGTCACACCAGCTTTTCTGATTGTCATTAGTACTTCCTGACGTAAATCAGTTAGTCTCTTTATTGACCTATTTAAGGATGTACTGTTTCCCTCCATAAAACATTAAATGTATGGAGGTGGATTTTATTTATGTATTCCCTGCTTTCTGTCAGTGTCTGGCACACACTGATTGTTCAGTGGACTTTGTTGAATGAACTTTTTTGTCTTGGACAAATTTGTCCAATCAGTCATCAGTAAATTAAGATAACTTTGAGCTGTATATGACAGACGCTTTGGGTGAAAAATGGCGACTTCCCCTTAGCAAATTTCTATAAAATCATGAATATCAAAACAGATATAAGAATAGTAGATGATACAGAATGCAGTATGGGAGAATTGAAATCTCTTGCCCATCTTATATTGTATTTTTGACATTTTCTTTTCTCTGCACTTGATTTTGTGATTCAGTACTTTGGGACTTTTTGGGTTTTGAAACATGCAAAAATTAGATATATTAATGTCCTAGATAAGAGGTCAGTCTGCACACTAAGGTCTGCTACCAAATGCCTGTTTTTGTGAATAAAGTTTTATCAGAATATGGTGGTGTTCCTTATTCATGTATTTTCTACATCTGTTTTTGCACAATGGCAGAATTGAGCCAACAAAGCCAAAAATACTTACCTTTACAGAAAAATGCTCACCCTTTCCTAGAGTATTATTTCCCCACCTTTTTTCAATTGAAATATATTTGATGTATAACATCATGTAAATTTAAGAGGTACATGTTAGGGGCGTCTGGGTGGCTCAGTTGGTTAAACTTCTGACTCTTGATTTTGGCTCAGTTCATGATCTCAGAGTCATGAGGCTCCATGCTGGGTATGGAGCCTACCTGGAATTTTCTCCCTCTGCTCCTCCCTCCCTGCTTACATGCCTTCTCTCTCTCTCTTTCTCTCTCTCAAAAAAGAGGTACGTGTTGATTTGATACATTTATATATTATATGATTGCCACTGTAGTTAAATTTACCAACTCTTTGAGAGCCAGAAAAATTACAGGAACTTTAAATTATGTACATTGATCCAAGGAATTGTTAGTGGCAAGTTCTGTTCTAAGGAGTTTGTGCTATAATTTCCTACTCTTTTAAGAAAAAGGAGGTAAACAAACATAGGGTAAACAACAACAACAACAACTAGAAAGCCAGAAAAACCTCTTTAAAATATCGTCAGGCAAAACTTGGAGAGTTTTATTCCAAAAAGAGCTTTGTTGGAATAAATAAAATACTGTGTGCTTGTGTGCCAACTTTTATTTATAGGAAGGAGGCTATTTTATCAGCATGCAGATTGGAGTCTCCTGTTGTAGACAGGAGAATTGGAAGGAGAGAGAAGAGAAAAGATGGGCTGACTTTTAACAACAAAACAAGTTGTTAATTGTAAGAAAAATGATTGTCATTGTGTGTCTGCTGTTTAAGCCCCCGGGTTGTGTTAGGTGCCTCCGTTGGTCGCTGCGTCTTATTCTGGTAGCGACCTCCAGGGCAGAAACTAGGAGCTCTGTTGTCCACGTAATTGCTCTAGGGCTCAGAGGACTGTGGTAACTGGCTCAGGGTCTCCTAGGTGATCTGAGGTGGCTTAGGATTAGAATTCATGTCTATTTGCTCTTCCCTAGGAGAGCTGCAGTTAGAGAACTAGGGGCTGCACTTTAAACACAGCGAAGGCAATGTTGTACACTTCAACATATGGCAAATATACACGATTTTATTTGTCAGTCATGCCTCAGTAATGCTGGGGGCCACCTATATGCACATGTACATATCGGGAAGGCAGAGCTCCTCCTACAAAGCGAATGTTGTTTCTTACATCCTTCCCTTACTTGGCTCTCAGTACGGTGCAGGGGACCAGCAGGGCACTTATGGAGCAGCTTTGACTCTAAGCAAGGAAGGCGAAGCCCCTTTCCCGCACTGACTCCCACATCTTTCCTTTGGAGGAGTCAGGTGCTGCTTTGATAGATGGGGGGAAAGAACCAGTAGAAAGTGCTCTCTCTGGCTTTTACCTGTTAATTTGAAATGCCTTCAGTGAAGTCAGCTACCTGCAAATTTTTAAAGCGAAACACTTTCCTTTGCATTTTCTTCGCAAAGGCAGCTTTTGAGAAAAAGTCTCCTTTTAAACATTCCATGACTTTGGTCAAAGAGCCGGGAACCTGGTATTAAAGATTTCAGCCCTGTCAGAAGCTTCCACCAATGAGAGCGCTCCTGTCATTCACATTGGGGCTGGCTCAATATTTCTCGTGTTCCTCGTTTTCACCCTGACAGCTCCTGAGTCTCGGGGGACGAGGGGATCTTTCTTTATCTTTTTATTTCCTCTCCAAAGTGTGTATATTTATGGGGAGACTACTGAGTGGGGGCTGGGGGTGGGGAGAGGGTTGGGGAAAATAGGTAAAGGAAAAGAACAAGGCTGAACAGTTTGTGCCCTTTTTGTTACTCCTGACAAAATTTTAAATAAAAATATTGGCCATTTGTTCAGCCTTTTCCCCATTCTCTAATATGTAAAAGCATTCAATTAAGATTTTCTAATGTGTCCAATGAGTTAAACTGTCCTGTGGTATTAGAAAAATATTACATATATAAATAAAATACGTCAAAGCATTAAAAAGCTATTACACACACTGAACATAAAATGGCAGAATAATGATGGATCCCGCCATGCAGGAAACATATTCAAAAATATTATCTTCCTGGTAATGAAATGCCATCCGTTTCATTTTAAGCTAAATACGTTAGACATATCAGTGGAGTCTGTGCTGACACAGCAGTGAGTTGAAATTGAAAATCTGAAATTATATATATGATTGGACACAGTGTTAAAGTAATTTATAGGAAAAACCACGAATGTGCTGGGTCTGCACCTTCTGGTGAACTCATTTTATAGAATCAGATAGAGGAAAACTCTACCATTTCTAATGTGCAGTTAGAATGGCAGCCTGCCAGGGCCCCAATATATTCAGTATGAAAAGGGAGAAGAAAACAGAGATGGGGTGGGAGGGGATGGGGGTACAGGAGCAGCCAGGGAAGGGGGGGTGGTGGGCTGGGGGAAAGAGATGGGGGAAGAAGCAGGACCTTGGAGGCTTGCTTCGAATTACAGCAATTCTGCATAAGCCATCAAGAAAATGGCATCCGTTTCCATTGCTCTGAGCTAATGGCATGGAGTGACTGTGGGAGCTGTATTAGCTATCAGGACAAGTGGGAGATAACAGGAGAGCCCGTGCAGGGACAGGTTTCAACGAGGCTGTGGCTGGGTGCTCTGTGACACCACTCGCTGAGGTGATAGTCAAGCCCCTCGTGGGGTCATCTGACCCTGAAGGTTCAGGGGGATCCAGGAAAGGAGGCAGTGGATGGCACTCACAGACCTGCTCAACTCGCCTGTCAGTCTGGCAGCTCTAGCTCTCTGACCCACTTTCCTCTTTCTTTCTTTCTTTTTTTTTTTTCAGTGTTGTGCTTGCTTGGCCCCAGAGTGCAGTGGGAAATGGGGTAAGCTGGGGATGAGGAGAAAAACAAGACGGTGCTTTTGTGCGGAGATGTGTGACGAATCGGTACCCTGATGTGCTTTTCGTCTTTCCTTTATATCCATAATCCTGCTTGAAATGTGGATTATTTATTCATACAGGGCTGGTCTCCTCCTGGAACACCGGGGAGCCGCCGCTGGGCATTTTCATTTGGCGGCCATGCTGGCCAAGGCAGAGGCGGGCCAGTGTCTCTGCAGGTGTCCGTTCTAACCCTCCCTGATTTTTAAAAAGAGAAGAGAGAAAGGATTGAACAGGAAGGAAAGACGGCAGGATGTTTTTCGTCCTATAGCGGAAGGCTACTTGTGAGGCAGGAAATGCAGACTAGAGACGGAAGTATTGATGCCCTCAGTGAGATGAAATGCCATGGCACCCTCTGGCTGTCTCACTGTCCCCTCCCATCTCACCCAATAGCCCAGGGATTTTAGAAGTCTGTTCCATTGTTCAATGTGTCTTTTTTTTTTTTTTTTAGATTTTATTTATTTATTTGACAGAGAGAAACACAGCCAGAGAGGGAACACAAGCAGAGGGACTGAGAGAGGGAGAAGCAGGCTTCCCGCCGAGCAGGGAGCCCAATGTGGGGCTCGATCCAGTGTCTCCAGGATCATGACCTGAGCCGAAAGTAGTCGCTTAACCGACTGAGCCACCCAGGTGCCCCGATCTATGTGTCTTATGCTGAGTGAAATAAGTCAACCAGAGAAAGACAATTATCATATGATCTCTCTGATATGAGGAATTTGAAAGGCAGGGTGGAGGGGTCATGGGGGTTAGGGAGGGCAAAAATGAAACAAGATGGGGACCGGAGAGGGACACAAACCATAAGAAAGTCTTAACCTCAGGAAACAAATTGAGGGTTGCTGGGGGGTTCGGGTGGGAGGGATATTGGGGAGGGTATGTGCTATGGTGAGTGCTGTAAATTGTATAAGACAGATGATTCACAGACCTGTATCCCTGAAGCAAATAATATGTTATATGTTAATAAAAATAACAGTAATAGTAATAATAATAGTATAATAATAAACTGGCCTAATTGAAAGAGTGAAAAAAAAAGAGATCTGGAGTGTACGTGGAATTTTTCTTCCTAAGCACTCAGGATGTTTCCTATTTATTTTAATAGCACTGGTTTCTGGCTACTGCAGATTTACTCTGGCAGACCCTAGAGTCATAAGCATGACCTCCCAACCTCATGACCTAGGGGCTCTTGTGTTTCCCATTTTGGTTTATAGAGGTCAGGTGACCTTATCCACAGGAAGAAGGGACAGTGAGTACCCCAGATTATAAACTCTAAACTCCTTACAGTCTTGGTGAGACAAACATCCACCCAGTTTCATTCCAATAATTGTGGATGAATGGAGACGGTAAATGACTTGGATCAAGGCAGCCTTTCCTGAACCTTTTCTCAGTCCTCCACCCAGCTCAGCCGGCTCTTGTAGCATCCTTTGCCTTTCTTTGTAGCATTTGCCATGGGTTATAATTTGTATTTATGTGTGCTTATTAGTGCCCGCACTAGACAGTAAGTTCTCAAATACGGTAGCCGTGTTGCTGCTGTATCTTTAGGACTTAGGACAGCAGCTGGCACTCAGCAGGTACTCGTTAAATCTTGGTTAGATAAATGAATGGATGTATGGGGAGATGCAATTTCACTGATAATCTGTATTAGATCTGGGGCTGGACACTTAGAAGCCATCCTGCAGAGTGCTTGTCATTTTTCAGTTGTGCCTGTAGATATAGTTGTCCTCTCTGGAAAAAGAATCAACATTGATAAAATCAGAGAATTTAGCAATTGTAGGAAGCCCAGTGGCATATCTAGCCCACCATGTTTCTGGGGCTGACTAACCCTTAGCCATTAGGTTTCTGCTCTGATCCGTCCTGAGGTGGAATGCTCACTCGATCAGGAGACAACCTGTTCCGTTGCTTCATAGCAGTAGCTTGTAATGGCATTTTGTACGAAGAATCAGTTTTGTTTCTGCATACTGGTCTTTGCTTCTCTAAAGCTCCACACATCAGGCCCTTTTACACCTACTAAGAGAGGCCTTTACATGTGTGAAGACAGCTGTCATGTTTGACACTTGCCTGTCTCTTGCAGGCTGTATCTGCCCAATTCTTTCAGCCTTGCCTTATGTGTTTCTGGGCTTAACACCATCCTCGTCTTCCTGGATGGGCATTGTCCCCCTTTAAAATATTTAAAACAATTAAACTATTGAATACCACATTCCAAACATGATTGAATCTTTGTGTGACTCTTGCTGTCTGTCATCTGCCATCTTAATGTGATGCAGTCTTATATTAAGTTAAATTTTAAGTAGCCAGACCAAAATGTTGAACCATATTAAGCTTATGGCCAGGTACAACTTATTTGTTCAGTTCCTTTATTCACTCAGCAAATATTTCTTGAGCCAATGGTATATACTAGCCAGTGGGCAAATACTGGTAATAAGATGAACGAAACCTGATTGCTAGCTGAGAGCTGAGAGCCTGCCAATCTATGGATAAGGCATATATGTTAATAGCTAGTGCCTTCTTTAATCATAAGACACGTATTTTAAAGTGTTCTATTGCTTTGATTTTATATCCTATTTATAAGCCACTGGGACTTTTACAAACGTGGCTTCATAAATGAGGGGATACGTCGTTGGAATACTATAAGCAAGTCTAAGAGCAATATGTGCCCGGCAAAGATGTGCTGCAAAGGAATGATGAGCATCCTTGCTTGGTATATACAAAGCCTCATGGAAGAGAAAAGCAGTGTTTTCAGGCCTTGATGGATGAGCCAAGGTTTGGTACTCCTGTGAGAAGGGGACAGGGTGAGAGGGGGATGGGACTGCCCAGCGAGGCAGAGAAGCAACAGGAGAAAGACTGGGCCTCACTGTTGAGAAACCCTTCCCCCACAAGAAAGATGATGATGAATGTCATAAAGAAGCAGATCTAATTGCTGTTTAAATGCTCACAAATGAAAAAGACAAGGGGGAATTACAAGAGGAGAAATCTGGAAAGAGATGGTGAATTTGCCTCAAGGGCAGTATAGGCAGTATACCACCAAAGGAAGGTAAGATTTCAGAGAAGCTGGGAGGAGTGTATGCCAGGGAGAGAAAAATCAGCCTGAGCAAAGACCTAGAAGTGGGTGAGACCGCAAAAAGTCTGAGCAGTCTCAAGCAGTCAGGTTTGAATGGGGTCTGGGATTCAGACAGGGTGGTGGGAAGTGTTAACTTGGAACATATGAGAAAGACCTGAGTATACATAGTTTCTACTAAGTCAGAGTGTGTGACACGTGCCTCAAATTCACTCTGGAGTACATGGTGAGGGATAGGCTCATTCTTTAATCTTGGTGTTAGTTTGTTACAAATAGAAACAAAAGGAATTGCTGATGGTTTCCTTTACCAGAAGTCAAGGAGCTGAGAGTGGGGTGCAGAGGAAGGAAATATATCATCAGCAATTTTGATCTGAGTTCCAGCGGGTTCTTACCTTATGCCGTTTCTCATCTGAGGGCTTCAGTATAGAGCCCTACTTTTGGCATGTTTTCGTTTCCATGATTCCCAATTTCAACACATTCTTTTTTCCCTGCTAAGTAGAATTTAGTCAACTCTGTCCTTACAGTTGACTTTGTAAAGTACTGGACCTTTTATTTCATTTAATAGTGTTGGCTTTGCTCAAACCTCCCATTCTGTCAAGATCTCTTTAGATCATGAACCTTTTATTCAGCATATCACTTCTTTCTCCCACTGTTTTGCTATTGAGAATTTTATAATTGTGTTTCGCATCTTTATCCAAATCCGTAATGCCAAGTTTCAGAAAAGACAGAACCAAGGAGAGAACTCTATAACACTCAACTAGAGATATGGCTGGAGCTTGACACTGTCAGTGAATATGAGTATTTGAAGTGTTCTCACCCACTACAAAATCACCATCATGGAGTCCTTCTAACATGTTTTGTTGGCATCAAGACAAACTGTATTCATGACAAGCTTCTAAACACCTTAGAAATTCTATCAAGAAGGAAGTGGGGTTCATGTGGCTTACAGATACGGTTGAAAATTATTCTGCAAGATAAAACCTCCCAGAAAAATTCTTTCTGACCTAGAATTCTGTCCACATCCAAACAGAAGAGAGGCTACATGAGAACACAGCAAGAAGTCAGCCATCTGCAAGCCAAGGGGAGAGCCCCCCGTACAAACTAGACCCGTTGGCATCTTGAGCTTAGACTTCTAGCCTCCAGAACTGTGAAAAAATTAATTTCTATTTAAGTCATCCAGTCTGTGATGTTTCGTTATGGTGGCTCTAACCAACAAAGACACATATTATTATTTAAATGCTAAGTAACACTCCCCTCCCCAATCTTGCTTTAATCTTGCTTTAAAAATTGCTTTTGGGGCATAAATGTCACCATTTTAAAAGTATGCACTATTTAAGACACATTTTTACTGCAAGTATATTAAAATCTGAAAAAAACCCTCTAAAATTGTGTGTACATAATGGTTCTGCATTTGTGCACACTCACAGGCATATTTCATATTTGGGAATACCTTGATTCAGAGAAATGGAGTGTTAAGCTGCTTCTCATTTTTTTTTTTGACATCTAATATTTAGTTGTGGCATTAATTATAGTGAGTTTCTTCCCAGTTAGCAGTCACCAAGCAGGCGGAAAGATCATTAAAAGTTGTTGAGTATCTTGGTAGATTTGCATCTGGTAAATCACCTCAGGACTATTACCTCATTCTTTCCTAAGTGACAGAGTCCGTGAGAAGATACATGTTTAGAAGGAAATAGTGTTCATTCCTGGTTTCCAGAAACACATTTTTGTCTGGAGCTCATGAATTTTAGAGAAAACTGTTGCCCTATAGCAGAGGTCCCCTTGGATCCCTGTGGTTACTCACCAGCCCTGGGCCTCCTGTTGTTTTTCTCTTTTTTAGCTGCTTCTCATCAAGGGAGAGTTGTGGGGTTAGGTAGTGTGATTTTTCCATTACTGCCATAACAAATTTTAACACACTTAAAAGCTTTATACAATGCCTGTTTATTATTACACTGTTCAGTTGACTCACAGTGGCCCAAGTGGGTCTTTTGCTTAGAGTCTCACAAGATCACACTTCTTTTTTGAAACCTCTGAGGATGAGTCTACTTTCATGCTCATTCAAGTTGTTTGCTGAATGCAGTTCCCTGTGGTCGTAGGACTGAGGTGCTGATTTCCTGGCTTATGGTCATCTGAGGACTGGTCTCTCTACCAGAGGCTGCTTGCTTTCCAGGTGGCTTCCTTCCAGCAATGGTGGATTGAGTCTCTCTCATTTTATAAATTGGACTTCCTTTCCTATAACCAGCTGGAGAATATTCTTGGCTTTTAAGGTTTCACTTAAAGACCTTAAAATCCGTGGACCCATATGGATAATCCAGGCAACTCTCCTTAAGTTCTGTTACCTAGTTACAGTGTCCCTTTTGCTATGTAAAGTAACATATTCACTGGTTCTAGGATTTAAGGTAGGTTCTAGGATTTAAGTATGACTATCCATATGCTTCTCATTTGTCTGACCATTTTTGGGGTGTGTATGCCATTATTGTGCCTAGTATGATAGATTCCTAACTTCTAATCTTCCCCAGATTTATTCTTTACGCAGAATTTTAGAAAGGCTAGAGTATGTTTTCAGGAGAATTGTGGGGAACAAGTTAGAGTACCTGTCCTTTGGGGGCTTTCAGTCTTTTTTTTTTTTTAATTTATTTTTTTATTTGACACAGAGAGATCACAAGTAGGCAGAAAGGCAGGCAGAGAGAGGAGGAAGCAGGCTCCCTGCTGAGCAGAGCCCGATGCGGGCCTTGATCCCAGGACCCTGAGACCATGACCTGAGCCAAAGGCAGAGGCTTTAACTCACTGAGCACCCAGGCGCCCACTTTCAGTCTTTTTTTTTAAAAAAGTCAACATTATTATAACTGAGTACTAGGAAAGCAAAACAACAAAAACACAACAACACACAACAACAACAAAACCATAGAGACCCACAGAGAACACTTGAAGTTAATGTAAAGTGCTCTTTGAGGGGGTGACTTTTCAGCTAAGACGAAAAGTGGGAGAAGGAGCTAATCCCATTGACATATGGTCTAGGGTGTACGAGGAAGAGGGTAGGACATCTATAAATAACACTTGCTTCACATATGTTAAGTCACTTAATTCTTTTAACAATCATATGTGTTGGGTACTAGGATTGTTCCCATTTTTCAAAGCAGACACTAAAAGATTTAGGTCTAGATTATTTGGGAGGTGTTTCTAGGACAGACTGTGAGGGAATGGGGGAATGAGAAAAGGAAGGAAGAAAACAAATACACATTGGTGAGCAGACTATTGCTGTGGGCAGCCTTACCTCGAGACGCTTATTCCATTGGTTTGGGGGACTCCAGGCATTATAAAAAAGTTGTGTAAGATAAAACTAAAATTTTATTTAAGCCATAAAAAGTCAGCTGATTTTGCTGCTTAAAGTTGAACACATTTCTAGCTAATGACGTTCTGTGCATATGTGAGCAAACACATAAGCAAGTAATGTTGAATAAATAGGGCAGCAGAGGGGATGCATTTGCCTTTTGCCAAGACCCTCCTATCAATGCCTTTTGCTCTCCAGGCCTGCAGTCTTTCCCCTTCCAGTCTGTGCCCTGTGTAGACCGTAGAGGATCATTTTTTAACACACAGACCTGACACTATCTGTGCCCTGTTTTTGGGGAGCTCCTCTGGTCTTAACTGGGGTACCACTTCTTTACTTGGTCAGCTCCTGCTCATCATCAAGATCTTTTTTTAGTAGCACTTCCTTTGAGAAGTCTTTTCTAACACTACATCATATAACAAACATCTGAGCTCCTCCTGGGTGCCAGAACTTGGAGCATCAGTCATTTTAAAAGCTGGCTAAGTGATTCTGACATGTAGCTACAACTAAGAACCAATGTGTTACAAGGACGGAGGGAGATGTCTAGGAAAGGAAAGGCATCCATGCAGCATCCCATCTTGTCAGAATAAAAAAAAAAAAAAAAGGAGATCAAGGATAAAGTGAAGTGAAGTAGAACCCATTAAGGACAACATCCGAACAAAAAGAGGAAAAAGCAAAGGCTAAGGAGTGTTTCTTTTCTTTGTAAAAAGATTTTATTTATTTTATTTATTTGTAAGAGAGACAGAGAACAAGTAGGGAGAAGCAGCAGGCAGAGGGAGAAGCAGGTTTCCCGCTAAGCAGGGAGCCTGATGTAGGACTTGATCCCAGGACCCTAGGATCATGACCGGAGCTGAAGGCAGATGCTTAACTGACTGAGCCACCCAGGTGTCCCATGATGGTTTCTTTTCGGAGTATGATTATGATGCTTCTAAAAAGATCCTGGTAGGTGAGGACCACTGGAGAAACAAGACCCTGCATCTGAAAGGAAAAGGAAGAATGAACTCAGCAAGCTCATTGTCTAGGCAAGACATGAAGAATAAAAAGGAAAACCTTAAAACAGGTTGTTTATGGGTGAAGGTTCACTTAACTGAGGATTGAGGGTTGAATAACAGGAATTAATCATTTGGAATGGTTTTAAAAACTTAGGAAATTTGGGAGTAATTGCGAAGGGAAACGACATACACTGTGGCCAAGATTCTCTAGTGACCATGTCAGACAGAGACCATCACTGCTTGCTGACTATCCATATGCTTCTCATTTACTTGTCCTTTTCTTTTAGTTCCATTGTTTTCATGTGGCATGAAACTCTTTTTTCCCCCCCACCTGGCCTTGAGATAGTGGAACCCCCATTTATCTAGACACCTGTGGCAACCTTGTGGAGCGGACCTCTACCCCCAAGATACTGTGAATGAGAAATAAACATTTGTTGCATTAAACTGTGGAGGTTTAGGGGTTAACTTGGTCATACAGACAACTCAGCTTATCCTGAACAACCAGTTTGTGTAAGAGAAAAAAAAAATCATGTTGGAAGAGGACAATATGGTTTGATGAAATGGGATTGAATTTAACAGCTTCTCCAAATAAGATCTTGGCAAAAACCAAATAATTTTAGTAGTGGAACATAGTTGTCAAAAGGAATTATGATAAAGGAGACTGAACACTTTAGCTGGCTCTTTGAACACCCATTTTGATCTCCCTGCAAAGAGGAAGGGGATATTAAATTCTATCATGTAGTAATTCACATGTGTGCTGTAAACTCAAGCATTTGTAGGATCCTTGAAACAATCACTAAATACATTCAGTAAGTGCTTACTGTGTGTAGATCAATGAAACAGGTACTATGGGAAGATGTAAAAACGTTATGAGGTATAATCCCTAACTTGAGTATTTTCTAGTGCGGAGAGGCAGAACTGACACCAGCAAATGGGATGAGGATGCAGGGGTGGAAGATGTGTAACTGGGAAAACTTATTAGATATGAGTTTTAATGTCCGATTCTGAACATCGAAGGGCATAAAAGCTGAAAGAAAAATGGCATACATGAAGAAAGCCTGGAATTAAGAGCAAACAACATTGGGGACTTTTAGAAAGCTTTACAAGTCAAGACCTGTGGTCTATAAATTCTATGTAAATAATTGTTTTCCATGATCACATATTGCAACACAATTGTCACCAGGTTTTTAAGATGGAAAGAAAATACATATATTCTTTATCAAGTTAATACAAACTCAATTCCAAGGAAAATGTACTGAATCTCTCATTCACTATGTGAAAGTGGAATTCACATGTTGAGGCCATGCCTTCTTTGGAAGTTATAATGGAATTATAAATTACTTGGTATATTTATTTCTCCCTTCTTGATTTGTATTTTTTGGTCAACACAAATATAATTCTCAAAATTAATTCATTTTAGTATAATTGGTTGTTTTTCCATACCATTGTAAAGCCTTAAAAAATGTTGTTTTTAATTCTCTACCCAAAGTGTGACTCTAAAATGGAAAGATGATAATGCAGGGGTTCTAAGTCAATCCTTATCCTGCTGATAGCCACAAAGTGAAACACCCCTTAATTCCTAATAGCATTTGTTTTGTAAGATTACAGTTACTAGATGGTTAAGACAAAGACTGAGTTATTAGAAGTGATAATAATTTATTACTATATTAAAGTTTATTATTTGTTGAAGAATATATTCTTACTGTGTATAGATCAATGAAACAGGTAGATTCTAGATTCCGGGACTTCAAATGTAGCTTTGATCAAAAGAGTATTCTTTAAAAATTTGGAGTATGTATCTTTTTATAAAAAAGATATATTTATAAAAGATATATTTATAAAAAAGATATATTTGTTAGAGAGAGAGAGAGCGAGCGAGAGAGAGAATATGGAGCAGAGGAGCAGAGGGAGAGAGAGTCCCAAGCAGATTCTGTATGGAATGTAATGCCTGACATGGGATGTGGGGCTTGATCTCATGACCTGAACTGAAACCAAGAGTCAGATGCCTAACTGTGTCACCAGGTGCCCCTTTTTAATGTCAGGCTAATAAAACCTCCAAAATAAAAATATGTAAAGAGAAAATGTATAAAAGTTTGAACCCTTATTTTAATTGCTGTATTATATTTTATTTTATGGAGGTACCATCATTTACATTCCTTGTAATAAGTATAAAAATCAGTAAAGTATATACTTCAATCACCTATTCTAAAATATACATATGTTTGTATATATATATTAATTTTTACATATTATGCATGTATTCACAAGCTTATAAAAAGCACATACAGAAATATGATGGTTATTTGGTGGGGGGGTAGGGAACTGAACTGTCATTCATATATATTTTTTCTTCTCTCCTCTGGATTTTACAGTCTCTACAACGAATAGGAATACTTTTTAAAGGAGTTTATTATCATTCCTTCTATATATTTTTTGCAAATATATGAAAAATTAAAGGCAGTTTTAAAAAATAAAAACCCATAGGGACTCCTGGTTGTCTCAGTCAGTTAAGCGTCTGCCTTTGGCTCAGGTCATGATCCTGGGGTCCTGGGATTGAGCTCTGCATCAGGCTCCCTGCCCAGTGGGTAGTCTGCTTCTCCTCCTCCCTCTGTCCCTCACCCCTCCTGCTTGTTGTCTCTCTTTCTCTCTCACTCTCAAATAAATAAAATCTTTACAACAAAACAAAAAACTCCCATAATCTGATAACCATAGTGCCATTTTTATAATTTTTATAGTATTGCACTCCATTTGCTATCAAACTGCGTATATATTTGATAACAAAGCCATAAAATTGCATCCGTAAATTTTTAAATAATATATTCATACAATTCAAAAATCAAAAAATACGAAGGATTTACAAGAAAAAGTATGTATATAGAGTTTGTTTTTTTTTTTTTGCTTTGGTGTATTTTTCTATATCTTAATATAAGGCTTCGTCATTCTTTTTAATGGCAGTGTGGTGTTAATCAGATTTCTTCTTGATGGGCGTTTGGGTTGTTTCTCAATTTTGTTAATGCTACTGTGAATATTCTAGTATCGATGTTATTTTGCATATGGGACTGTAACTGTATTCTAATTTTGTAATGTGAGATCTCTGGGTCTCAATATATATTTTAAAAATTCTGGAAGGTATTTATGATAAATTGTACTCCACAGAGGCTGTGCCATCTTAAAAGGAATGTATGAAGGATTCAGTTTCCCCACACTCTAATGAAACTTTGTATTACCAAACTAATCTGTCAGTTTTGAGAGATTAAAGATTAGATCTATTCTTATGCACATTTTATATGATTATGTGTATAAGTTTTCATGTACATTTATATTACAATGAAGCTTAGCATTGCATACTATTTTTTTTTTTTTTTTTAGTTTTTTTATTAGGTAATCTCTACACACCATGTGGGGCCCAAAGTCATGACCCCAAGATCAGGAGTCACATGTGCTTTCTACTGAGCCGGCCAGGTGCCAACTGTATCTCATACTTCTAATGGACATTTTTGTTGCCTTTTTTTGTGGGAACTCTTGGTCATATTTTCCCTATTTTCTATTGAGGTAGTTTATCTTATTGATTTTAGGAATTTTTAAAAAATATTAAGCACATATATATCCCTTTTAGATTTAAAAAATTTCTTTTCGCCCACTATTTAGAAATGTTCTGTTTTAGATTTCCTAATTTATCCATATTACTTTTTGTGGTCATCTTGGTTTTGTATCTGACTTAAAAAGATCTCTTCCAATTCTGATATTTAAAAAATATTTAATATTTTTTAATTTAATTTTTTTTATTTGCAATATTGATTATCCTGGAATTTATTTTGAGGTAAAGTATAAGGAAAAGGCCCAAGTGACTGTTTTCCCCAGATGGCTAATTATCAAGTATTGTTGAGTAATAGCATTTCCCCTATTAAAAATTTATAATTCTGTATTTATCTTGTAAAATGTTACAGTTAAAAAATGAGATACAATTTTGAGAAAATATGAATAAAAATTTTAATTCTAAGAATTAAATATATTTTAAGACTATATTCTTAGAATAAATATATTCTAAGAATTAGATATTTTCTATATATTATTCTATATATATTAAATTTATAGAATTCAATATATTCTAAGAATATATTCTAAGAATTAATTATAAATGAATTTTTAAAGCAGTGTACATTTTTAACATTGCACTGAATTGATAGACTAAGTACAAATTATAATCAGGGAGTATTTTATCTGCCTTTTCCCAGTGCTAGTGTGCTGACTCATGCTGGGCGAGCTACAAAAGAATCACTTGAAGAACTTAACAATGGTGACAGGGAATTCTAATGTCTAGGGTGGGTTGCAGGCATTTACAGTTTTTCAGACTGTCCCTAGATGATTTTGATAGTACAGGCAGACTTAGAAATCATTGGTTCACATAGTCACAGAATCTTATTTGATTTCTGTTATGCCTACTATATTTTAAACCCAGGATTTTCTTTAGGAAAAGGTATCAAATTCATGTAATTCACAACTCCGGTATGCATTCGTGTCTAGGGTCCACTCCTCAAAGTACAGGACCTTCCCAGTTCTTCTGTCCTCTGAAAAGCAGATTTGGCAGTATGCCTTAGCAGGTGTTTTTATTCCATCTTGTCTTGTGCTCTCTGTCCTTGTTGACTCGGCTGGGCTTATGTTCAGCCCTCTCTAACAGCCCCTTTCTCTTCAACCCCTTTCTTGGGCAGTAGCCAAGAGAACAGTCCTGCTCAGCTTCTCCCTTTTCCCCCAAGAACCTAGAAAAGAACAAATATTAAACCAGAAAAGGATAATTTTTACTATAAAGCTTATTAAGTATGAATGTCCTCGTGTTTGAAATGATGGAGTCAGAAGGCAGTATTTAATATGTAATCATTTCGTATTTGCATTGTATGAAACAAATTTGTACATAAAAACAAGATGTGTAATCTTCTAATGAGAATTTCTTTCACCATGTTAAGAGGATGCTTTCATAAGATGGCTGTTGCTAATCTGTCCACCCTTAACCGTAAGTCACTCCATCCACATCACATCTTTGTCTTCTGACCATTGTACAGTCTTCTGTTTCCATAGAATGGGAGGCTTGTGTTCTTTTGTGCCTTTAAATCTGCTTCTTCTTTATACTAGTCTTAGCCCCTACTTTGATCATGATGAAATAACTATCTGAAAATGATATTTCTGTAGTAATATTGAGTTTATTATACTGTACTTATTTGGCTCTATATCTTCTTATCTGCTGGAGTATGAATGGGCTTTTTCTGGCAATTGGTAAAAGAATGTCATCCATTGAAACATGCAGTGAGAGGTGGAACTCTAGGGTATGCTGATGCACATCTGGAAGTAAAGTACATTCACTTAATGATGAAGGAGAAGCCTGTTAGACTGTGTGTGTATGTTTGTGTTTCACATATTGCTTAAACCTATGCTTTCCCATCCTACCAAGCTGATAAATTAACTAAAAGTAGTGTGTAGGCTGCTTATCACTAGAATGTCAATAAGAAATGAAAGCAAGTATTTTTCCATAATCCATGCTACAGGGAAAAATATTTCCACTTCAGATGAATTTACATTAAAATGCTTAAGAACACTCCATCATGAGTTAGGGTGAGCAGACAAAAGAGAGTTTGGCAGGGCAGATTTTGAGAGAAAATAATGTAAACCTATACAATTAGTATCTCCTAAATGGCTAACAAAGAGAAAGAAAGACCAGGAAACATAAGGAAAAAACAAGAAAAAGGATGCCAAGGCAGATTTGAGAAAAAAAATTAAGTTGAACTTTTAGAAATGAAAAAAATGGGAAATTTGAAATTAAAATTCATTTGAGATTTAAACATCCCATTTAGGTACAACCAAAGAGAAAATGGTAAGCTAGAAGACGGCTATAAGAAAAATGCCTAAGGTTTAATACAGTGAGTGAGATGGAGAGGTGGGAGATATGAAGATAGAATTATATAGTCCATATTCTCTTAGTAAATGAATTTGGGGTCACCGGGGTGGTTAGTCAGTTAAGCATCCAACTCTTGGATTTAGGCTGAGGTCCTGATCTCAGGGTTGTGGGATCAAGCCCCACATTGGGCTCCCTATTGAGTGTGGAGCCTGCTTAAGATTTTGTTTTTCCCTTTGTACTCCCTCCCCCCAGCTCATGTTTGCTCTCTTAAAAAAAATGAATTTGAGAAAACACTAGATTTGGAGGAAAAAACAGGTTAAATTTTTTGGTTTTGTTTTTTGCTTTTTGCTTTTTTTTTTTTACTGTATTTACATATATTTATTTGCTTTATTTATTTATAAACTTGTAAATATTTATAAATAAATAAGTAGGCTCCATACCCAGCACAGAGCCCATTGTGGGGATTGAATTCACAAACCTGAGATCAAGACCTAAGCTGAGATCAAGAGTCAAAAATTAACTGCTCAGCCACCCAGACACTCCATACTTTATTATTGTTTTTTACTTTATTGTTTTTACTGGGTTAACTAAACTTTTATTTCTAAAGGGCCAACTTCTCAATGGTATTAACTTATACTGTTGGAATGGAAGTACTTAAAGCCTTCTCAGAGAATCCTTGGATTATAGACATAGACCACAGATTCCCACTGTATTGATGCAACCACATTTTTTCTTGATTATTAGAATTAATCTCAGGCAGCACAGAAGCTCCATTCTTCTGAGGGCTGCTTTTTGAGACAATTCTCCTCCTCCTCCTCCTCCTCCTCCTCCACCTGCTCCTCCTCCTCCTCCTCCTCCTCCTGCTTCAAATATAAAAGTTCATGTTTATTTAGCATTTACTATGTGCCAGGCAACATCTTTTGTTCTTTTTAATTTTTTTTACAATTAAAAAATCTTTAAATTCCAATATAGTTAACATGTACTGTTATATTAATTTCAGGTGTACAATATAGTGATTCAACACTTGCATATTTAATTCAGTGCTCATCATGACAAGTGGACTCCTTCATCTCTATCACCTATTTTAACCATCTCCCCTTTGGTAACCATCAATTAAGGGTCTGTTTCTTGGTTTCTTTTAATTTTTCTTTGGTAACCATCAATTTCCTTATAGTTCAGAATCTTTCTTTGTCTTTTTTTGGTTTGTTTCTTTTGTTTCTTAAATTCCACTTATGAGTGAGATCATTGTTTTTCTCTTGCTAACTTATTTTGCTTAGTATTATACTCTCTAGCTCCATCCATGTTGTTGCAAATGGCCAGATTTCATTCTTTTTATGGTTCAGTAATATTCCATTGTATATATGTACCACATCTTCTTTACCCATACATCATTCAGTGGGTACTTGGGCTCCTTCCATATCTTGGCTATTGTAAATAATGCTGATAAAATATAGGGGTGCATGTATCCCTTTGAATTAATGTTTTTGTATTTTTATTTTATTTTAAAGATTTTTTTTTATTTGAGAGGGGGAGAGTGAGAAAGCACACAAGTAGGAGGGACATGAGAGAGACTCTCAGGTAGACTACCCACTGAGTGCAGAGCCTGGTGCGGGTCTTAGTCCCACAACCCATGGGATCATGACCTGAGCTGAAACCACCAGTTGCCAGCTCAACTGACTGAGCCATCCAGGTGCCCCTGTATTTTTTAGGTAAACAGCCACTTGTGCAATTACTAAACTGTAGGGTAGTTCTGTTTTTAGTGTTTTGAGGAACTGCCATACAGTTTTTCATGGTGGCTGCACCATTCTGCATTCCCATCAACAGTGCAAGAGGATTAATTTTTCTCTACATCCTAACCAGCTCTTGTTTCTTATGTTGTAGATTTTAGCCATTCCAACAGGTGTGAGGTGATATCTCATTGTAGTTTTGATTTGCATTTCCTTAATGATGAGTGATGATAAGCATCTTTTCATGTGTGTGTTGAGCACCTGGATGTCTTTGGAGATATGTCTGTATATATTTTTTGCCCATTATTATTTGTTTTTTGGGTCTTGAGTTTTATAAGTCTTTATTTTGGATAGTAACCAAATTACTATTAGAGCAGAAATAAATGATATAGAAACTAAAAAAATCCAATAGAACAGAACAGTGAAACCAGGAGCTGCTTCTTTGAAAATATCAACAAAATTGATAAATCCCTAGCGAGGCTCCTTAATAAAAGGGGGGGGGAAGGGAGACCCAAATAAACAAAATCATAAATGAAAGAGGAGAAATAGCAGCCAACACCACAGAAATACAAACAATTGTAAGAGAATATTATGAAATCTATTTGCCAACAAATTAGACAATATAGAAGAAATAGATATATCTCTGGAAACATGCAACCTACCAAAATTGAAGCAGGAAGAAGTAGAAAATTTGAATAGATGATTACCCTTGAGGAGATTGAGTCAGTAATCAAAAAATGCTCAACAGTGTTCAGCGTCACTAGCTATCAGGGAAATTCAAATCAAAACCACACTGAGATACCACCCTACACCAGTCAGAATGGCCAC
This sequence comes from Spilogale gracilis, assembly GCA_004023965.1. Lineage (NCBI taxonomy): Eukaryota > Metazoa > Chordata > Mammalia > Carnivora > Mephitidae > Spilogale > Spilogale gracilis. The sequence continues at coordinate 59,139 of PITA01012931.1, forward strand.
AATTAACAAGTCAGGAAACAACAAGTGTTGGAGAGGCTGCGGAGAAAGGGGAACCCTCTTACACTGTTGGTGGGAATGTAAACTGGTGCAGCCACTTTGGAAAACAGTGTGGAGATTCCTGAAAAAATTAAAAATAGAGCTACCCTATCCCTGCAATTGCACTACTGGGCATTTACCCCAAAAATACAGATGTAGTGAAAAGAAGGGCCATATGTACACCAATGTTCATCGCAGCAATGGCCACAATGGCCAAACTGTGGAAAGAGCCAAGGTGCCCATCAACAGATGAATGGATAAAGAAGATGTGGTCCATATATACAATGGAATACTATGCCTCCATCAGAAAGGATGAATATCCAACTTCTGTAGCAACATGGACTGGACTGGAAGAGATTATGCTGAGTGAAATAAGCCAAGTAGAGAAAGTCAAGTATCACATGGTTTCAC
>PITA01012932.1:0-59557 GCA_004023965.1 Spilogale gracilis
AGGACGGAAATAGAGACTGACCGATCACATTAGTTAGTGCCTGGGTGGCATTAGCCCCCACCGTGGGGCTATGTGACTCCCGGCAGCCCCAGGACCTCTCTGTCTCAGGGTCCCCATCTGTGAGATGAAGGTAGGCTTTCCTGTGTCATCGGTTGCCGTGAGGATAAAGTGAGGTCACCAGTGTGCCCTGGCTATGAACCTCACACCACGATCGCGGTTGTACAAGAAACCCTGATTTCTGTTTCCTAAAAGGCAGTTTCAGCGTCTCACACAAAGCCGGCAGGAAACACAAGCTCAGGAGTTCGGCAAGGGCAACTGGTGGGGCTGGTCCGCAGGTTCTGGCCGGGACGCCAGGCTTCACAGACCAGCCCAGGCTGCCTGAAATTGAGCAGCTGCCTCCTCAACCCTACGGGGCAGGGGGTGCGGGGGGTGGGGGGCTTTTCCAGGGAGACTATGGGCCCCACGAAGCCCTGTGTGGGGCAGAGCAGGGGCACTTCCCAGAGGGGGCACCTCTCTCTAACTCAGACAAGGCATCCTATGGGCCAGCAGGAGTGCGGGGGGGGGGGGGGGGGGGGGGGGGAGGGGGGGACAGGCCTCTGGGCTCCAGGATCTCCACACCTCCCTTAGCCTCCTGCCACTTGCCCCAGCGGTGGGCCCACCTCTCTGGTCAGGGCTGCAAGCCTTCATTCCTCCGTGTGTTCTCAAGGAGCTCTGTCTGTGCTGGGAGTCCTCTCCCTGCCCCAGACAGGTTCCTGGCTTTCTGTTCTGCCCAGCCCTAGGGGCAGCGAGCACAGGGAAAAGGAAAGAGGAAAACACAGGGGAAAACAGAAAACAGAGCCTATATCAAGAGCTCTGATCCTATCTCTCCATCAAGGCAAAGCGTCTGGCACCCGGTGGCTCCCTTCCTCCTTCGTTTGCACCCAATCACACAATGCTTCTAAGGTTTTCAGAGCACCTTCCCATCCTCTCCTTGCCCAGGTCACACACAGCAAGTCGGGAATGGAGCCTTTTCCAGCTCCAGGACCCAGTGGCGCCCCCCGGGTGGCAGGCAGCTCACTTCAACTGCCCAGAGGTCAGAGGCATGCTGACTGACAGCTTCTCTGGGGACCCTCCTGCGCGAGCCTCTCTCCCGCCCAGTGATTCCATGGGGGGTTACCACACCCACCCCTCCCCGCTTGACTCCACCCCCACTTGACTCCACCCCCCACTTGACTCCACCTCCCTCCCTGCAGTGAATGGCTAAGCAGAGGCACCTGACCCAAACTGAGCCAATCAGAGAGTGCCGGTTCCCAAAGATGGACATAGGACAAAACGGACCAATCAGGGTCCTTCCCTAGGATTTTGTTCCTCAAACCAGCCCCGCGCAGTTGCTAGAGGTCCATTGATATAGGAAGATGCCCATGGGGACTGAGAGGTGAGGCTCCCTGGAAGGGAGAGACAGAGATGTGCAGGAGGGAAACCCTGGCCTTGGTCCTCCCCAGCTTTTCCCCAGGCTGTCCCTCCTTTGATATGATGAGCCACTCCAGGGGCCTTTGGTAAATTCTTCCTGTTTAGCTGGCTTGAATCTCAATTCTGCTCAGGCGGTGGCCCATCACATGCACTGAGCATGAGGACTTTGAAGCCCCATCCACTGGTTCTGTTACCCTTAGTGTATTGCTGAATAGTGTAGGACCTCAGTTTCCCCAACTGTAGCCCACACTGGCTTACCGTGGGGGCTGAGTTATAATAGCACCTTGCACCCAAAAAGACTTCAATAATGCCGGTTTTCAATCAGGAATGCTCTCGTTCCTACACCCACCGAGATCCTTGGAGCCTCTCGCAGGGGTGCACGTCCGGTGTGTCCCTCAGGGTAGCCTGAGTATGGTTTACCTCCTTGTGGAAGGCCAGACACTGGCTTTCCTTAGCGATCAAGCTGTACTAGTCAGCCCTCGCCTGCTGGGGCTCAGTGTTTCACACACGTGTTACAGCAAGATGGCCCAGTGCCTAAATCTGGCCTTCCATAGCAGGAGCCCAGGCCCCAGGGGAGGCTCGGATAGACTTGGAATTGTCCCCTCTCTTAGTGGCTAACTTTGTTTCTGGGTGCAGCTCATCCCATCTGGCACTGGAGCTGTGCCTGAGCCATCCTGGAAAGTGCTTGGGGAGGGTAGAGGTTGTGTCCAGGGGCCCAGCTCCTCATCCCAAGGGTAGCTCCCCTCCCAGGCGCTCTCACCTCTCACACGGACAGCTGTCATCCGGGCCCATGCCATCAGGGTCAGACAGATCTGCCCAGATCAGTCTGACCTCCCCCCGGGTGCCCACAGCTTGGACTCGAGCTGGGGATATCCCATCTGACCTCAACAACTGGCTTGTGCCAAGGAGAGAATAAGGAGCAGCTGTATCGTGGGTTCAACCGTGTCCTCCAAAAAGATAGACCCCCCCAGAACCTCAGATTGTGACCTTATTTGGAAATAGGTCTTTGCAGATGTAATTGCTGAAAGATTTCAAGATAAAATCATCCCAGATTTTGGGTGGGCCCTAAATCAAATGGCTGGGGTCCTTAGGAGAAGAGGAGAGGACCAGATGCAGAGAAAGGCTGCGGAAGGTGGAGCCAAGAAATACCAAGGATTACAGGCCAGGAGAGAGGAGGAGGGACAGTTCTTTCTCAGGGCTTCCAGAGAGAGCCACACCTGATTTCAGACTCCTGGCCCCCTCAACTGTGAAGAGAATACCCTTCTGTTCAGGGACAGCAGCGATCCTTCTGTAAGTGGGACAACTGCCCTAGCGAGGGCCAACTCGCTCACACAGCTGTGTAGCCGCATTACTGGGAAGCTTTGAACTTTGCTCTCTCTTTGCCTGGGCTATTACATGCCTAAGCACGTCTCCTTAGGAAATAATTGGGACAACGCAAGGATATATATGCAAGGGTGTTGCCCACAGTTTTGTCCAAAGTGGTGAGAAATTAGGAAAGAACCAGATACCCGTGAGCGCAGCCTGGTCAAATACATGACCGTCCTCCACGGGATGGAACACCAGGCAGCTTCTACACTGTCACATATTCAACAGCCAAGCAGGTTATGTAGTCGTAGATTGGGGGGAAAAAATGTTTCGGCCCAGTCTATCTACAAAACAGATTCACTGTAGGAAAAGATCGCTACTCTGGACTTCATTAAAATTAAGAACTGCTCGTCATCAAAATACAACATTAAGATGCTGCTTTCCAAGGCCAGTTCTCCCATGGCCTGGTGGGAAGACCCTGGGTGAATTAGCTCAACCTTCCGTGCCTCAGTTTTTCATCCGTAAAATGGGGAAACTGTCTTCATGAGGTTTGTTCCAGTGAACTCTTAGTGTGTAACCAACCCCTCTAAAACGAAGTGTTATAGAACGACAACAGATTCCTCACTGGCTCACATACGTGAAATTCAAACAGAGCTTGCAGGGGCCGGCTCAGCTCTGTTCAGCGGGGGTGGGGATGGGGCCTAGAGGTCCTGCTTCCAAGATGGAATACTCACATGGCCACCGTGTTGGCACTGGCTATTGACGGGGAGGTCAGCTGAGCGGAGGATGTCGGAGGCCTCACTTCCTCTCCGCAGGGGCTTCTCTGTGGGCTGCTAGGGTGTCCCCACAGCATGGTGGCTGGGGTTCAAGGGCAAGTGTCTCAAGAGACAGGAACTGGAAGCCACCAATCTTATGGCCTTTCTTGCTCCCGCCAATGGTAACATTACTTCTGCAGTATTCTATTGATCAAGAAATCACAGGACCCAGATTCAAGGGGAGTGCACCCAGACCCCCATCTCTTAATGGGTGGGATGTCAAAGAATTTACAGATGTGTTTTAAAACTGCCATAGGGCTACTGTGAGATTAAGTCAAATCAGGTGATCAATCTCAAATGAACATCTCAGATGATTTCTCAAAATATTTTTAACTCATGTATTTGACAGAGAGAAAGAGGGAGCATGAGCGAGCACAAGCAGGGAGAGTGACAGAGGGAGAGGGAGAAGCAGGCTCTCTGCTGAGCAGGGAGCCCGATGCAGGGCTCGGTCCCAGGACCTGGGATCAGGACCTGAGCTGAAAGGAGATGCTTAACCACCTGAGCCACCCAGGCGCCCCAGCCATAGATGACTTATTCACCATAAAGAGAGAAAGAAACTTTACAGGGAAAAGCCTGGCAGACATGGCTGAGCCAAGGGATCAAAGCTAGCTAGCATCACAGAAATGGAATAAACCACCATAGTTGGTGCTTCTTAAAGAAGCCACGCATACTCCTGCCTCAGTGCCTTTGGACTGACTGTTCCCACTGCCTGGAATGCTCTCTCCTCAGTTATGCACAAGGATAGCTGACTTCGGGTCCCTGCCTCAATGTCATCACCTCAGAAAGACCTCCTAGACCCTTACATAAATTAGCTGCACCCACTACTGTCTGTTTCCTGGCCCTGCTCTGCCTTTCCTTCTCCACCTGACGTTATATGTCTAATTTTTTTTTTCATCATTTCTGGTTTATTCTGTTTTCCCCCACTGGAATGTCAGCTCTTCAAAGGCATTTTTGTCTTGCTCACTGCTGGACCCCCAGCACCTAGAATGATGCTTGGAACCCAGCAGGTGCTTGGTAAAGCTATGAGGAATGAGTAAGTAAATCTGGTGGGGGGAGGCAACCCAGACGTCACCTCCTTCGTGAGGGTTCCTTGATTTCACCCACAAGTGAAAGGCCTCAACCTGGGGTTCCTCCCCACTGTTTTCAGCTCATTGCTTCTGTGCCTCTTGGGGACTGAGCCACATTCATCTCTCAGTCCCCAGCCTGGCTCTCGACACACCATAGAGATGCAGGTAATCGTGCTCCTAGGTCTAATTTCCACCTGTCCACAGGTCCAGCTTGGTAACGCTGCTTTATACCACTATCTCAGTTAATCCTCAACATAGCCTTCTGAGAGATGTGCAGTCAACCCTGTATACAGATGTGGTCCAGAGAGAAATGAATGGTGGCTGCCCAAGATCGGAGAGCTGGTTGGGGCAGAGCCAAGCCTAGAACCCTCGTCTTCTGCTTCCCCGGGGAGCGAAGTGCATGAGAATTACATCCTGTACAGACACTTTGGGAAAATCTTGGAATCAGCTTTACTAGAGGGTGCAAATCCAGTTCAGAGGGCCCCCAGACCAGGCACTGATCCAATGAGAGCCTTGGATTTGTCACAAGAAGCCAGAAATCTTCAGTAGGCCATTAATTCAAATGAAGCCAAAACCCAGAATGGATTCTTCCATGGGCTGAATGCCATCCTTGGCCAGCAGTTTGCAACCTTTCTTCCGTCAAGGTTCTCTCTAAATTCTAGAGAATCCTGTATTTTGTAGGCAAGGAAACAAACTCAGAGAGGGGAGTGATTTGCCTGGGGTCTCGTGGCAAGAGCCAAGATTTGAAAATCTCTGGTCTAGAGGAAGCAGTATTTTAGGGGGAGTGACGCAGAGTTCCCCCACCCCAACTCAGTCCCTGCATTCAAGGTGGCCTGGGCCAACAAGGAAGAGGAAAAAACAGATGCCTAATTCCAAGGCCAGGCGGGTGTGGAGAGAGCGGTGTTTCAGAAGCAGATAGCCCCAGGTTCAAACTCCAGCCCAAACCCCCATCAGCTGTGTGGCACGTGATCTCCGACAGCGTTCTTCCCTCTCCGAGCCACACTCGGCCTCTGTAAGACAGGGATGGGATGCCCTGGGTAAGGGATGACTTGCTCTCAAGCTCAGCTGGCCCCTCGGCCCACCCCATTCCACTGGCTGTGTGCGTTTGGGGACCCCCAGGCTGGGACCGTCTTCGAATACTCCTCATGCTCTTACCACATGAGGACGGGCCACATTGGTTTCCGTGTCCTCATCTTCCCCATTGCCCACATGAAGTTTGTGCCGGAGCTGGCTGCTTCGCTTCCAGAAGAGGCCTGGTGACCCTGGAGCTGACCTCCTGCCCCAGCGCTCCCCCCCATCGAAGCCCCTGAGCAGGTGCCTAGATTTCACCATCAACACTTGCGTCTCTGCTGGGAAGCCCTGCTGCTCCTCCCACTGCTAAGTTCTCCTTTACATTGCAAATGCCCAAGGAGAGGAATTCATCAGGCCATCATTTCAGGGCCTCTCCAGACACTCAGCTAGGGGTGAGGGGGGACGGGTGGTCTGGCAGGTTTGGGCTTCCCCGCCCCCCCCACCCTTTCCAGGGCTCTGCAGTCCAGCTAGCCCCTCCCAGGCTGGAACGAGTTGAGGAACATAATGTAGGGGATGATGCCTCCCAGGACACTGCTGCACAGCCCCCCAGCCTGCCCTAGCCCTGCACCCCTCCTTCCCTGTCCCAGGGCCACACTCTCCTTCTTGGGCCTGGTCCCTGCTGAACTACTGATGCCCGACCCCATTTCCTCTCAGGCCTTCTCTGCCCCTCCCACTGCCCCCCAAACTTACCCTCTCCCAGCCAGGCTAGGGGCCTCCTGCCCACTTTCCTGAGCTGGTGGCCCTCAGGCCCCATAGGTCCTGCCTTCTGAATGTTCTTTTCATCCCCTGACCTTTGGCCTGAACCTCCTGACATGTCACTGGCCGCCACAGCTGTCCCCAATTGGTCTTTGACCTTTAGCCTTGCTCACCTCTGCCCAAGCTCCCCGCCTGCCTCGCCACCCATAGCCAGAGGGAGCTTTTTCTTTTTTTCTTTCTTTCTTTTTGTAATCTTTAAGTAAGCTCTATGCCCACCATAGGGCCTGAACTCATGACCTTGCAGGCTCTACCAACGGAGCTGGCCAGCCCCCCCCCCCGCCCCCCCCTCCGCCCTCAGAGATTTGTCTGGGCATGGCTCTCTAAGATCAAGTCCCTTCCCCCAGGGCTGTCATCTACTCTCAGAAGGGCAGTGCCTCCCATCCTTCGGGGCCCTAACTTCACCTGCTTCACTTGTATCTGATAACACCTGCCGCTTGTGTTTTAATTCCCGACCTCTGAGTTTAAAAATTGTTTCCCTAAAATTAAAATTGAACCGGGTGTCGTATATCTTAATTGGCAACCCTTGATCTCAGTCCAAACACATCCCAGACATCATGAGGTACTAGTATTATTTTTAGTATAAGTGTGTTTTAAGTGCTTTATTTGGGACATACTTACACTAAAAAAAATTAATCATTGTTTAGCTGAAATTCACATTTAATCGGGCATCCTATATTTTTATTTGCTAAATCTGGCAACCTAGGTCTTACACAGGTCACAGGGACCAGGAGTACCATCGGGGGTCAGAGAGCCCCAATCTGGACCCTGAAATTCTGCCCGGCAGTCAGCCTGAAAGCCTCATATCCAAATTCTTACCCGGGTACATGGGAGGCATTGGAAACTGCTGCCCACCTCTCTCCTTATTCTGGGCCTCAGTTTCCTCTTCTATAAAATGAAGCTAATGGTTCTTTCGCCTTGTCTCTCAGCCTCTCCCCAGGATCAAACATCGGAGCAGAGCAGGGCAGTCTCAGCGGAGAGCGCATGCCCAGAAGCGGTTTCTGTTCTTTGGTTTTCTGAAGGACTTTGAAGAATGATTAGGACAGAGGCACTGGGTGGGTGGCGGCGCAGTCGTTAAGCATCTGCCTTTGGATCAGGTCATAAGAGTCCTGGAATCGAGCCCCACATCAGGCTTCCTGATTGATGGGAAGCCTGCTTCTCCCTCTCTCCCTCCCCGGGCGTGTGTTCCCTCTCTAGCTGTGCTTCTGGCTGTCAAATAAATAAATAAAATTTTTTAAAAAAAGGAAAGAATGATTAAGACAAAGGTCTTTTTTTTTTCTTTCCCCAAAGCAACTAGTAAACCAGTTAAACCACCGTGATGATAATTGATTCAGGCAGGGAGCTTCGACAAATGAGAAAACCAATGTGGGGGGTGAGGACTTTCAGATCGGATCAGAGTTACCTGAGTAGGTGGATCTTGCAGCACACCCCAGGAGAACAGTCCATCACCTTCTGCCACCTGCCCTCTGATCCAAAGGAGACTAAAGAGATTTGCCAAGTAAACACCACACTTCACCTGGGATTAGAGCCTGAGCCAGAAAAAAATAATAGCTGGAAAGGACATTATAGAAGGGGCTAGGGTAACTGGAGTGGGGACTGGGGACGAGGTCCCAGTGTCCTGTTGGTGTTAAGTTTCCTGAACCGGATCATTTAACTGTGGTATATAGAAGAATGGCCTTGTTCTTAGGAGAAAGGTGATGAACTGTTTAGAGGTGAAGGGTCGCCTATTTGCAACTAACTCGCCAAGGTGCAGCAGAAGAAAACAGCCAGGAAGGGGGGGAGGGTCAAGTGATGGCAGTTGGTGAATCTGATGGTTCATCGCACTATTCTTTTTCTGGAAAAGATTTTACTTATTTGTGTGTTTGTTTCTTTAGCGAGCATGAGCAGAGGGTAAGGCAGAGGGAGAGGGAGAGAGAAAAAAAACCCTCAAGCAGACTCCCTGCAGAGCATAGAGCCTGACTCAGGTTTCGATCCCATGACGCCAAGATCATGACTTGAGCTGAAATCAAGAGTCGGCATGCTTAACGGACTGAGCCACCCAGCTGTCCCTCGTGGTACTATTCTTGCAATTTCTCTGAACACTGGGTATTTTTCCAAGCCTGAGGGCACCCAGAAATAAAATATCAGAAGTGGTTCTGAAGATACCGTGCCCTCCCCAACACCCATAGCCATGCCTTCTCAGAAGAGGACCCTGAAAGGGGAAGGCCCGAGCCTGTCACACGATGAACAGCAGCTAAACCTACCCTCTTGCTTTGAGTCTCAAGAGCAGGAGCGGGCTGCCTAATCGATGTCAACCCAGCTCTTTTCCCTGCACCCCACATACTCCCCAACACTATGGCCTATAGACCTGCAGAGGTGAGCAACTCCTATGGAGTCTGGGTAGGAATCTATCTCTCTCTCTCCAAAGAAACAGAGTCATGGTTCCCTCAACCTGCATTGCCTACCACTCCTGACTAGACATCCCACCTGCCGAGATGCACCCAGGATCCGAGAGGAGGGAGAAGAGGGGAGATCAGAGAAAAGGGGAGAGGAATTGTAATGGTGTCCCCTGGAAAGCAACGGCTGTTGTTTAAAGGTTTTATTTATTTATTTGACAGAGAGAGATACAGCAAGAGAGGGAACACAAGCAGGGGGAGTGGAGGAGGGAGAAGCAGGCTTCCCACCGAGCAGGGAGCCCACTGTGGGGCTTGATCCTGGGACTCAGGGATCATGACCTGACTCGAGGCAGACGCTTAACTGATTGAGCCACCCAGGCACCCTTCCCTCGGCCGTTGTAAGCAGATCCAAAGGAAGGAACTCTTGGAAGTTGAGGCCCAGATCAAAAACTGGGCAAAATAAACGCACCCGGACCAGTCCCTTTCCAAGGCTGAGGCCAGCCGGAGGACAGGACTGCTGGGCGGGGCCGCAGCCAGCTGGATGGTGTGGCTGCAAGGGCTCTGGGAATGCTGGAGTCAGCACCATCTAGAGTTCAAAAGCAACTGTCCTGACCACACGGCTGTCCCAAGCAAAGAAAATCTGCCCCCAGTTTTGGCTTCAGCTTCAATTTTTGTCCGCTTGTGTACCAGGCCTGACCTCCCCAAATTCATGTGCAGCCAGGACTGTGGTCTCACAGGGAAGCAGGAACCAACACCCGTGCAAGGCCGGGCCTGGCAGGTGGGCCACCTTCTAGGGAAGCTTCCAGATATAACTAGGAGTGAAATCTCTTTTTGTGCTTTACATACTGAGGTGTGTTAGTGGGTTGAGGTGTAAACACAGACAGGATTTATTACGGTGAGAGTAAAACGTTTCCACAATTTATGTTGATTATGAACAACGTTAATTTTATATACAGAAAAGATGAAGAGGTTCAAACAGATAAAGAAAGAAAAGTGGGTAGTTAATATAACCTTATGACAGGCAGTAATAGCGTGATAACTTCAGGAGGAAAGCTATTTCCTTCTTGAGTCTACAAAGGCATCTAATAATTTAAATATTACAAGACAGAAAAATAGTTTCCATCTCAAGCCTGATTTTGTAGGATTGTTTGCTGCAGCATTTATAGCTTTAGTCTAAATGATATTTCAGTTTTGTTTACTGAATGCCATTTAAGGGATGAATCTTTCAAAGAAAAGCCCTGTGTGGGAATTCTACATAGCTTTTGAGGATGGATGATGGAAAGGAGAAAGCCAAGTTAGTCACTTGCAGATTTCACAAGGAGCACAAACTCCAACATCACACGTCCACATTCGTGATAATCATCATTAAAGAACACAAAGAAAACCAGAAGTGACTGGGGCGAAACGAGGAGGTTCTTCTGCTCCCGGGGCCTCGGTGGAAAGTGTCTGTGGACCAGGGTGCTTGTCCTAAGAGCATCTACCAGTGGGAAGTTACTGATTACACACCCTGAAGTCAAGCTTTCCGATTTGATTACTTTTTTTGTAATATTAAAATTGTGATCAATAAGGGGCACCTGCCTAGCTCAGTCAGTGGAGTATGCAACCCTTGATCTTGGGGTCCTGAGTTTGAGCCCCATGTTTGGCATAGATTACTAAAAAGAAAAAAGAAAAAAGTTGTGATCAATAAAACTGAAATTATAGGTAACTCATCTGCTGACATTTACCCTTGTAGTCTGTGTAGGAATGCATTCTTTCCCTGTCCCTCCCCCATGCTGTCCTCTGCTGCCTTTTAAAACCAGGCGTTCACTCCCCCACATGCCTAAATACTCCAGGGCTCCCCGCATGTCCCCACATCGCAGTTCCCCCCACGTAGGTCTCCACACTGCTTCATCCTGGCTTCACTTCATCTCATTGTGCCCCGAGGTCCTGCTGCGTGGACAGCATCCCACTGCAGGGCCGTGTGGCTGGCAGCCTGAGCAGTCAGACGACCAGGAGCGCACACCTGGGTCCAAGACCATTCTAGGAGGCCAAGGCCAGAGCGCCTTCCCAAGCACCGCCTCACACCGATGCCATTCTGTCTGCTAAGTTTACTCTTTCAACAAGTATTTATTGAGCAACCCCTATACCCTAGGCTCCAAGAATAGGGGGGACTTCAAAGCAGAGACGGCTTATGGGGTGCCCAGTGCCCTTAAGCCTGGGACTCTTGATTTTGGCTCAGGTCAGGAACTCAGGGTCCTGGGATTGAGCCCCATCAGGCTTGAGCATTCTCACCCTCTCCCTCTTTAATAAATCTTTAAAAAAAGGTCTTGCCCTCAGGGACCCGACAGTCCGCTGGGACGGGTGGGCCTGGGGGCAGACCACCCCTCCAGGGAACACAATGGGATGACTTCAGCTCCAGGCCCAGTGCTAGGAAGACTGTAGGGGTGGCCCAAGCCTCCTGGAGGAGGTAACATTTGACCTGCAACGGAACAGTAAGCCCTGAGGCAGTTGGGAACAGCTTCCCGAAGAGAGGGAACAAAGAGTTCAAAGGCCTGGGGGGGGGGTGCGGTGAGGGGCCCAGAGCGAAGCACCGTCAGGACCGGGAAGGCCCGTGAGGACCAGCACCGCGCTAGGTGCCCCTGTCCGAGTTTAGGCCAGGCGTGTTTCCGGATTTTCTGTTCCAGATCCTATCGAGTGGGGGGCGCCACCTTCCTCTATTCTGGTGACAAACGGAACACAGAGAAGGCCGACGCGTGAGCCCAGGCCGCCCGCGTGGCGTCCCCACCTCCGCCGCGGGCGGCTGCGGGCCACGTGCGGTGCACTGTGTCCTCCACCCAGTCGCCCCTTCCCCGCGCCGGCGTGCGGGGCGGGGCTGCCCGGGCCCGCTCGGCCCCGCCCCTCCGCCGAGGTGACGCGGCCTGGGGGCGGGGCCTGGGCGCGGCGGCCCGACTGTCTCGGCGGCGGCGGAGCGAGCACCGTGCGGCGCCACCATGGGGGCCCAGCTGAGCACGGTAGGCGGGGAGGGGCGCGGGGCGCGCGGGGCCGGGCGCAGGGGGCCGCGGGGACGGGGTTACGGGGACCCCACTCGGCCCACCCCGCCCCGCGCGTGCCCCGCGGAAGCCGCGACTCACGCCCCGGCCGTCCGTCCCGGGGACCCAGTGGTCCTGCCCGGGGGTCATGCGGGCGGCGGGCCCCGGGGGGCGGGCACACGGCTGATGGGCTCTGGGGCCCCGCCCGCTCGCATCCCGCCCCCCCATCCCTCCTGGCCCCGCCCGGCCCCGCCCGGCCCCGCCCAGTGGCGGGAGGAGCGGGAGGCGAGCGTGAGCGGTGCGGGTGAGGGCGGGAGCGGGTGTGGCAGGGAAAGTTGCAGTGAGCCCGAGTGTGCTGGTGAGCGAGTGTGAGTGTGGATGTGCAGGAGTTTGAGGGCGCACGTGTGTGGCTGCGTGTAAACAAATGGCACGGCTGAGTGTAGTGTGAAGTGTGAGTGTGCACGAGTGCGTGCGAATGTGAATGCACACGAGTTTGTGAGTGTAGCTCTGCGGTGATTGAATATATGAAGTGTCTGGGTGTGAAGTGTGAGTGTGCACGAGTGAGTGTGCTGGGCATGAGTTTGAGAGTGCACATGTGTGGCCAAGTGTGACTCTGAAGCTGGTGTGGTGGGCAGTGTGAGTGTGGAGGTGTGCGGTGAGGCTGAGTGTGTGTGAGAGCATCTGAGAGCGTGTGAATGTGGGAGTGGAGGAGTATGTGTGTACTGTGGCCGGCCGGCAGGGTCTGTGGCTTTTCTGGGCCAGTCTTGTCTCCTGCTGGGAGGGGCCGTGCGGCTCCCGCTCTCCAGTGAATGCTAGAAGCTGACAGACTTGTGAGCCCCCTTTCACCGATGAAGAAATGCAACCCACACTTGGCCACATGCCTGTGCCCGGCAGGGCCTGGACTTGTGGGCTCCAAAGTCCACCATCATGCTGTCACTTTGGGGTTGGCCCGGGGCCTCCCCCTCCCCCTCCAGCTGCCACCGCCCTTGGATTTCTCAAAAGGCACAATGGCCTGGCTGGGCCCTTTGCTCCTTGTGAAGGCTGTAGCCGGAGAGCAGCCGCCTGTATCCCTACACAGACTCTGGTCCCTGGTGCAGGCTGGGCGCAGGGAGCAGGGCACAGGGCTGGCACTGAGGACAAGGCCCAGAGCCACTCGCCTCCACCGCCATCTCCAGCTCAGGCGCCCGGGACTTGGAGGGGGCCTGCTTCCTCCCTGTGGCTCTGTGAGGCTCCTCCTCATGGCGAGGCAAAAGGCCTCTTGGCCTGGGTACTGGCTCATGAAGTTGCTGCCCAGCCCAGGACACTGGGGGACATTCAGACCCAGGAGCAGCCTTGCCCAGGGCGAACCCGTGGGCATTACTCAGCTGCAGAGGAACTTCCTGACCCTCCTCCTTCATGGCTCAACCCCCTGATCCCCACCCCTGCTCTGTTTTCCCACGCTGCTTCTCACCCTTGCTAGCTGCTGTTGGTAGGATTTGTCACTGCATCCTGTCCCCAGCGTGTGGCCGCTCTATACATTTTTTTAAAAAGATTTTATTTTATTTATTTGACAGAAACACAAGCGAGAGAGGGGAGTGAGAGAGGGAGAAGCAGAGAGCCCGAGGCAGGGAACCCCATGCAGGGAGCCCCATGCAGAGAGCCCCATGCAGAGAGCCCCATGCAGAGAGCCCGATCCAGGGTCTCCGGGATCATGACCTGAGCTGAAGGCAGTCGCTTAACCAATTGAGCCACCCAGGCGCCCCCGCTCTATACATTTTTGTCGAAGAGCCGGGGCCCTTTGACAGCCCTTCTTGTAAGGGACAGAGCGCTGTCTGTGAGTCAGGAGACTCACCAACTCCACGGCCTCCGGTCACCAGGGCCCACTGAGCACTCACAGCTGCTGGGGACAGGGGAGCCACCGTGCCGGATGGCAGGCCAGTCTCCTAGTGTGTCCCCAGGTGCCTGGGCAGGAATTGCTCCTTCTTTGTGTGCCCAGCTGGGATCCCCGCTTTACCCGAAATGCCCACAGCGGACCCTAGCTAGGCCTGCAGGCCACCGGCTCCCCAGGGTCTGCGGGAGGCCAGCTTGGGCCCTGGGCACCAGATGGTCTTATCTGGGACGCGCAGGCTCCGCAGGAAGCCTCCTCCCATACTCCAGGGGCCCCTGGCTGAGGGCTTGGCACTGGAATCTGTCAGCTACCTGAGGAGAGCATTGGGAGACTGGCCCACCATCTGGGACGGTGGCTCCCCTGTCCCCAGCACAGCCGCGAGTGCTCAGTGGGCCCCGACAGGCTGCCATTACAGGTAGAGTCTCAGGCTTGCCACTGCCCACCCCTCCCGCCCCCCCACCCCGCAGCTCTGTGCCTGGTCCGTGGTCCTCATCCCTGGCCCCAGGAAAGCAGGGCTATCTCCTCTGCAGAGAGGGAGAGCAGCATTTCTGTCCACCTGCCCCTCCTCCTGAGTTCCCCTCCCCGACACTTCTGAGCCAGGAGCCCCCTTTTGCAGAACTTCCTCTACTCCCACCCACTTCCTTCCACTTCCTGAGAAGGGGGTCAGGAGGGGGGTGGACACTCAGGTCCCAGTAGGACAGCTAGTGGGCGACAGGTGGGTAAGCCTCAGCACAGGGAGCCGGCACCCCGGGAGGACTTAGCTGCCTGCTCAGAGCTACCCCTGGTGGAGCAGGTGGCAGGGCCCCAGTAGGGAATTCCAGCGGCTGAGCAGCAGGGGAGGGTGCCCCATGGAGGGTGGCAGGGCTGCCCAGCCCCTCAGCAGTGGTGGGGGAGCTGGGGACTCCCTGGAGACGACTCTACCTGCCCTTTTCCCTCTCCCCTTTCTGTGTCAGCTGAGGTGAGGAAAGGCAGGTAGTGGGTTCCCTGGTGGGCAGAGCATGGCCTGGGGGGCAGGGGCATCAGCTCAAGGCCTGGGGGGCAGGCAGCTGTCTCCCAGACCCCCCGCCCCCGCCCTACCATGGCTGTGGTGATGTGTGTGTGTGTGTGTGTGTGTGTGTGTGTACTTGTGTGTGTCAGTAGAGCAGCTCCGCTGAGGAGGAGCTGGGGTGGGGCCTTGGCCTCAGCTGTTGCCTCCTGTTTACTCTGCCCATGGCTGCAGGGGTGGGAGTGCCGCCATGGGCTGGGAGGGGGTGCAGAGTTCATTCCACCCCCAAGCTGTGGGGACAGAGCATCCCTACCCCTTCGTGAATCTGGCAAAGCCTTCACTTTTTGGGAGATGAAGCCTGTACCTTTCCACTGTACCCTTTCCCCCTGCCTCTGCCAGTCTGCCGGTCTGGCACTGGCTTGAGCTCCTCCGGGGCAGGGTCCCCTGGCTTGTGTCCCTCGAACCCAGCGGGAGCCTGGGGCTTAGGGCCTGGAGGACTGACTGCTCACAGCCGCCTTCCCGGATAGGAATGCGTGCGCCTGCAGGAGTCCTCCTCTGCTCCCCCAGTGGGCACAGAGACACAGTGCTGCACGGTGACTCAGTGCGTGGACTGGAGCCAGATGCCTGGGTTCCAATCCTGGCCAGGTCTGTCGCCCGGGCCACTGCTTCCTGGCCTGGAAGGGGAGTGGTAATAGCTCCCGTCTGTGGGCTACAGGGTTATGGGGGATAATTATGTGCAAAGCGGCTGTCCCAGGCTCTGCATAGCGCAGTCGTTGGGAGTGGGGACTGGAAGGAAGGCTGCTGACATTCATCCGCCGCCCACATGAGTGGCTCCTTCTGCCAGGCCACGGAGCCTACCTACCTCGGGGAGGCGGGCGTGCCCTGCAGGATGGAAACAAGGATCCTAGCCTCCTTGGCCTGTGCTCTGTGGAGGGCTGTGGGTTTTTAAAACGGACCGTGTAAGCTGGCACCCCGTGCTTGCCCGGGAGGGACCTGGCCTCTTGCCCTGGTTCCTGAAGCTTCCAGACAAAATAAAAAGAGTCAAAAGGCGTGCGGTGGGGGCGGGGTGGGGCTCGTTGTTGTCCTTTCATGAATTTTTCCGCAAATATTTCCCGAGGGTCTCTGCTCTGAGCACTGGGGGTGCCATGGTGAGGAGACACCCAGAAGCCTCCACCTGCCGTTTGAGCCCGGACTGGCACCCAGGGTCCCCGAGGCTGGTACCAGGCATCTGGACCATCCAGCCAGTGTTTGTGGGCTTGGGGCAGGTGAGAGAGAAGTGATGGAAAATTGGGAACCCAAGCCCAGACTCTACCCTGGGCCTCTCTGAGCCTCACTTTCCTCATTTGTCAAATGGGCCTGTCTCCCACTGCTGTGGGTCAGTGAGGAACTCAATGCAAGGGAAGGCTTTTTGCTGATTGCACAGCAAGCTGCAGGCCAAGGGGTCTTTTATCTTTTTTTTTTTTTTTTAAGATTTTATTTATTTGACACGGAGAGAGAGATCACAGGCAGGCAGAGAGGCAGGCAGAGAGAGAGGAGGAAGCAGGCTCCCTGTCGAGCAGAGAGCCCGATGCGGGCCTCAATCCCAGGACCCTGAGATCATGACCTGAGCCGAAAGCAGAGGCTTTAACCCACGGAGCCACCCAGGCACCCGAAGGGGTCTTATGTTATCCAACTTGGCCACACACTGGAGAAAATAAAACTCCAGGGAGCACCGAACACAACTCCAACTGGCTCTTACCGTCATTTCCGTTCATTTCCAGGGTGCCAATGATGATGTCCTGCAAATGTAACTTCACTCCACTTTCTCCCTAAACAGTGTTCCCAATGGATAGGGCTTCTCTGATGGGCTGGGAGGGGCCTGTGGATTCTCCTCACCCTCACTGAGTTTGCAGAGGGGAGCAGGGGCTGTGGAAGTCCACTGAGGGCCAGGTTAGCTAGGGAGGGGCCAGTCAAGGAAGGTTTGACATGAACTGGGCTCTGAAGGATAAATAGGAGTTTTCCTGTCTGGATGAGGGGGGAGGAAGGGCATTTGGGGCAGAAAGAAGACTATGCAAAGGCCTGAGGCAAGAAGGGCTTTTAGCCAGAGTGTAGCTAGACAGTAGGGACCTTGAATGTCGGCAGTGGGGAGTCATTGTGGATATTTGAGAAGGGCGTTGGCTTGGCAGTTCAGGCTTCACTGTGGGAGGCAGGATATCGGATGGCAGTGGAACGGGTGGGATTCGGGCCTTGGGCTCTGTGGCCGGGGCACAGAGAGGGCACCTGTCTGGGGAAGTGGCCTAGGAAGAGCTAGATGGGCCCGGTGTTGAGTCCTGGCTTCAGCCCTGACTTACTGTAGGATCTCAGGCAAGTCGCTTAACTGAGAAACGGGCAGTAGTATCCGTTGTGAGTGTGGTCCTCTGAGGATTGGCTTTTGTGCAGCTGGGGCGAGATACCGATCTTTCCTGGGTCTGTTTCCTTATCTGCAACCAGGTGATGATCACAGTGCCTGCAGCTGAGGTCGAAAGGGGGGTTATCCCAGGTTGCTCACGTCCCATTCTAGGGGTCGTCCCAGCCTGCTCCCTGTGTGGCCTTTTCCGTCTTCCCGCACCCCTCTCCCGGCCCTAGGCCCTAGATGGGACCAGCCTCTTGCACTTGAGGAGAATGGGCCCTGGAGAGGCTGCTTCTCCCCTGAGGTCCTAAGCTGGGGTTTCAGACCTGGGCCCCCTGACCCCCGAGTCCAGGGCTGCCTACCGGGCCTCTTAATAAGACCCAGGATGGGCGAAACGCTGTGCGGCGGGTGCTGGTTAAATGGGCAGTGGCCAGAGACCCATGCGGCGCGGCCCCAATGCCTGCTGTGATGGATGGGGTTGGAGAAGGGAGCCCTGGCAGGCTCAGTGGGCCTTTCCTTCAGACCCATTAGTCACAGACCACGGGCTCTGTGGGAGGGGCTGGCCTGGAGGCCCTACCCGGGAGAGAGGCACATTGTTCTAAGCCCAACAAAGAGCCTGAAATCATAGCAGCCACAAGGTAACTTGAAGCTGCTGGACCGGTTTGGGGAGCAGGGGCCGTAGGGTGTTGGTGCTTCTGCCCTTCCTTCACCGGGGTATTCCATCCCCGCCCCTACCATGGAAGAGGCCCACTGAGGGCGGCAGGAAAAAGTTCTATGTATGTACCAGCATTCCTCTGTGACCTGGACCCGCGTCTCATCTCATGCCCCAGCTCCCCCAGAAGGTGGGCAGAGCGGTAGCTCTTATCTTCCTTATACAGATGAGAACACTGAAGCTCTGAGAGGCCTCAAGTACTCAGCCAGAGCGCTGCCCTCCCTGGGTTGATAGAAAGTGGGGAATCCTGGCAAGGCGTCTAGGAAGCCAAGGGGCAGTGGGGTGGGCCTTGAGAGGTAAGAGTCCTCTCACCCAGCCACTTCCAGGTCTATGCTCTGCAGAATACACTACCTCAAGAAGCCCACAGAGGAAGCAGGGAGGCCTCCATGCAAGCGAAGAACTTGGCTCTGAGCTTCCTGGCAGCCAAGGCAAAAAGGGGAACTTGTACAATGATGATAAAGAGAACACATGGCCATTTGCTGAGAGAACTAAACTCAGGGAGGTGTGCTAGTGATGGTTAGAGAACAAAATGTGAGCCAGCTTTCTGGAGAAGCAATTTTCTGTGTGGACTTCGGGATCTGAGCCTCACTGTTCGAACCACCAGTGTGGGCTCCTCCCCATCCCCACTCCTACTTTTTATTTTGAAATAATTTTAAACTTAGAGTAAAGTTGCAGTAATGTGCAAAGAACTCTCTAATACTTTTTGCCCAGATGGACCCAGTGTCAACGTTTACTGTATTTGCTTTATTGTAGGGGTGTGTGGATTTTATTATTATTTAACTATTTAAGAGTAAGTTACAGGTATGAGGCCCCTTTGCTCTTAAATACTTCAGTGTGTATCTCCTTTTTTTTTTTTTTTTTTTTTTTTTAAGATTTCATCCATTTATTTGACAGAGAGAGCACAAATACGCAGAGCGACAGGGAGAAGCAGACTCCTTGCTAAGCAGGGAGCCTGATGCGAGGCTCAATCCAGGACCCCGGGATCATGACCCAAACCGAAGGAAGACGTCCAACTGACTGAGCCACCCAGGCACTCCCAGTGTGTATCTCCTAAGGACAAGGCCATTCTGTTGCCTAATTACAGGACAGTGATCAAATCAGGAAAGTAATATTGATACAACACTCTTTTATCTTTTTTTTTTAAGATTTTTATTTATTTATTTGACAGAAGAAAGAAGGAATGTGAGCAGAAGGAGCGGCAGGCAGAGGGAGAAGCAGGCTCCCCACCGAGCAGAGACCCCCTTGTGGGGCTGGATCCTAGGACCCTGGGATCATGACCTGAGCTGAAGGTGGACGCTTAATAGACTGAGCCCCCCAGGCATCCCCTACCATGTGCTTGTCTAATCCGTGGGCCTTAATTCAGATTTCACCAGTTGTCTCAATATTGCCCTTTATAGGTGCCTGGGTGGCTCAGTCGGTTGAGCATCTGACTCTTGATTTCAGCTCAGGTCACGGTCATGAAATGGGCTGTGTCGGCTCTGTGCTCCACAGGGAGCCTGCTTAAGATTCTCTCCCTCCCTCTCGGCCCCTCCCCTGCTTGTGCACTCTGTCTTTCTCTCTTCCCTTCAAACAATAAGTAAATCTTAAAAAAAAAATATTGCCCTTGAGAGCTATTTTATTTCTGGCCCAGGATTAGAACCCAAAGCCACACATCACATTCCAGAACTCTGTCCCTTTGGCCTCAGGATTGGTGTCCTAGGGCTGTAATAGCATAAAAAGTAGCTTAAAACAGCAGACATAATTCCCTCACTTCCGGAGGCCAGAAATGTGAAATCAGTTTGCTGGCAGGGCCACCCCCTCTGGAAGTCTAAGCGAGGGTCCTTCTTGTCTCTCCCTACTTCCGGTGGCTGTCGACAACGTTTAGCTTCCTTGGCTGTTAGCCCCCTCACTCCAGTCTTTGTCTCTATCTTCATGTGGCCCCTGCGTCTTCTTTCTCTTATACAGACACTTGTCATGGGGTTTAGGGCCCACCAGGATAATCCCAGATGATCTTATCTCAAGATCCTTAGCTTGGTCGCATGGACAGAGACCCTTTATCCAAGTCAGATCGCATTCCGAGGATCCGGGTGGGTATATCTTTTGGGGGCCCCCATTCAATCTGCCAGAGCTTCATTTAATCAGGACCGGTTCTCCAGCCTTTCTTGGGTTTTTTGTGCCATTGACATTTTTGAGTTCTCTTGGAGAACAGCCCTCACTGTTTTCATCATGGTTAGAGGCAGGGGAAATGACCCCATATCGCAGACGGAGAAACAGCTGGGAGAGGCTCAGTGATTTGCCCAGGACAAAAACAGCTAGAAAGGACAGGTGACAGTTGTGCTGCTCTGTGAGGTTGTTCTCCCCACGTAAACCGAAGCCGTGAGCTGTCTGGCCAGGGGATTTGTGTTTTGTGTTTTTATTCATATATTTATTCTTAAAGATTTTATTCATTTATTTGCAGAGAGAGACACAGCGAGAGAGGGCATACAATCAGGGGGAGTGGGAGAGGGAGAAGCAGGCTTCCCGCTGAGCAGGGAGCGTGATGCGGGGCTCGATCCCAGGACCCTGGGATCATGACCTGGCTAAAGGCAGACGCTTAATGACTGAGCCACCCAGGTGTCCCGGATTTTGTGTTTTTATCTAAAAAATATGAACACTGTTGCCTGAGTGGTGCAGTCAGTTGAGGTCTGACTCTTGGTTTTTGGCTCAGGTCGTAATCTCATGGTTGTGGGATCGAGCCCTGTGTCAGGCTCCGTGCTCGGCACAGAGTCTACTTGGGACTTTCTCTCCCTCTCCCTCTGCTGCTCTACTCCGTGCTCGAATGCTCTCCTCCCTCCCCATAAATAAATAAATTGTTAAAAAAAATATATACCTAAAAAATAAACAAAAATATAAACCACCTCTTAGAGTCTTTGTGAGGTTGAGTTGTGGGGGGCAGGGGCCTGGCAGGGGGAGCCTCTCAAGGTCATAGGAGACTATGCTTGGGGCAGATGTTTAAGAGCCTGATTGGGGAAGCAAGTGGACTCAGGTTCACGTTGCAGTCCCCCCTCCCCATCAGCTCTGTGACTCTGGGCAAGTTGCTTCACCTCACTGAGCTGCTTGCTCATCTGTTAAATGGTGGCGATGACAGCCCTTTGGGGGTTGTCCTGAGAGGAACACCCATGTGGGGCTCACCGTGGTGCTGGGTGGCAGACTCTGAGTTCCACAGGTCCTTGCAGATCATCTCGTCCAGTTCATTTCAGAGAGGGCAGGGGACTTAGCCAGGATCACACAGCCAATAAGGAGCAGAGCTCTCCATGCCCAGTTCAGTGCCTCAGCTGTCCTTCACACCTGAAGGCACAACTCCCAGACTCAGGGGTTTGTGTGTATAAATAGAGCCAGCACTTAACATCACTTAGTAGGACCAGGGAAATTGACTAAAGGAAGGGAAGGAGGGAGAGG
Organism: Spilogale gracilis; assembly: GCA_004023965.1. Lineage (NCBI taxonomy): Eukaryota > Metazoa > Chordata > Mammalia > Carnivora > Mephitidae > Spilogale > Spilogale gracilis. The sequence continues at coordinate 21,193 of PITA01012932.1, forward strand.
GCACAGATACATAGTGCTCAAGTTTAAACACAATTACATGTGAACTTTACTCTGAGCTTCCTGGCAGCCACAGTGAAAAGGGACATATGCTCTGTTATATAGCTTTCTTTGCCCTGGTGGCTCTGGGAAATGGAGCTTTGTCGGTGACTAGGAATACAGTGGTAGATTTCATGTGCCTGGGTTTTGTAACTTCTCCCAGCCGGCACCAAGACGGATGGTGGGGCTCCCTGGATGAGGATGGTGGGGAGAGGGTGCTCCTGGCAGAGGGGACAGCATGAGCAGAGGCCTGGAGGTGTGAACCAAATGGTGTGTCTGCAGGAAGGACAGATGGCAGGCCCTTCCCCGTGGCCACGCTGACCTCGTGGGTCTGTCCCTGTCATTTCAGGTGGGCCACGTGGTCCTCTCCCCAGTCTGGTTCCTCTACAGCCTGCTCATGAAGCTGTTCCAGCGCTCTGCCCCGGCCATCACCCTCGAGAGCCCGGACATCAAGTACCCACTGCGGCTCATCGACAAGGAGGTGAGCGCCCGACACCCTGGGGCTTGCAGGATCTGGGCCCCTGGCGGCTCCTCGCCCTCCCTGCCGGCATTGCAGTTTCTCAGTGCCTGCTGTGTGCTCAGGGCACAGCCTCCTCCCCACCCCCAAGGTAGGTCCTGTGGTCTGTCCATCTTACAGATGGGAAAATTGAGGTGATGTCCCCTTCTAGGGCTACCAGTAAGCAGGCAGAGGGATTCGAACCCAGGTCTCTGACCACAGAGCCTGCTCTCCAAACCACACTCTCTATCCCACAGAAGGCCAGAACAAGAGGGACCCCTCCCCAGGACTTTGGGGTCTAAGCACCCATTTGACAGATGGGAAAACAGAGGGCAAGAGAGGGGCAGGGAGCATTGGAGGTCACACTCTCAGTTATAGGTAGAACCAGGACTCAGACCTACCCATTCTTGGTCCCAGGTGCTTCCCATTCCAGTACCCCTTTCCTTAAAGCAAATGACTCCTACCCGCCCAGAGGGTCATCTGCTCTGGGCCCGGTGCTTGTTGGGACCAGGTACCGTCTGCCTCCGCAGACTTTCAATCTCGTGCTCTTGCTATGTGGCTCCACATGCCTCTCTTGACTCACACTTGCCCTCCTCTTTGACCCTTTTCCTTTTCAAACATCTGATCACGATTTAAAACCATCCCGTCCCTCTTTTGCCCTGCCTCCCCATAACAGCTGCTTTTCTTCCTGCTCTCCCTCCTCAGAGCCCCTCCCTGGTGCTATTTCTGGCCACCAGCAACTGCCTTGGAAGGGTGTGACAGGGAGAACTGAGTCATGGAGCAGAGAAAGTCACCTGCCAGGCCCTGATCCCTGGGCCATGCTCCACCCTGAGCTCCACTCAGCTCTGAGGTCCCTGAGCCATAGAACCGGGAGGTTGCAGACAAGCCAAAAACCAAAGATAGGGGAAAAAAAATCACTGCTTCCCAGAGGCTTTAACCAGGCTTTATTTTTTCAATATATTTTATATATGTATTTCAACCGTTTTAATTCCAGAATGAAAGTACGGCTTATTTGGGCTCACCATCAGAATCCTTTGTGAGGGAGTCACATCCTGTCGGTCACATGCCCCGCCGTGCCACCTTTGTGCGGCGAGTCCCATTCACAGGCTTCTTACATGTGTCATGTGTGGGGAGCGGCAGGCAGAGGCAGAAGCAAGCTCCCTGTTGAGCAGGGAGCCCGATGTGGAACTCAATCCCAGGACCCCGGGATCGTGATCTGAGCCCAAGGCAGACGCCTAGCCAACTGAGCCACCAGGTGTCCCTTACTTGCCCTTTTTTAAGAACCTGATTTTTTCCACCCAGCTCTACAGCATGGACACCTTATCATGTGTCACCCAAAGCTGGTTCAAGTTATTTGCGATGACTGTCTAGGATTTCCCTGTAGGGAGGTCTCACAGTGGACCCCCTAGTCCCTTTTGATTGAGCTGGAGGCTAATGTCTTAGCAGCTAAATCTGCCCCCTACTCATTGTAGCCTAGCGGTGGGCTTGGGGGTCAGCGGTCGGGTCCACTTTTTGATCTTTTTGTTAAGCTCCCCAGTGGCGCAGGGAGACCCCTCCCCCCAATGCTTGCCCTTCTTGGGCCTGCTGACCTCGAGGTGCCCCAGAAGCTCTGGGGCCCCCTGGCCAGTAGTACTGTACTGAACCCCGCACAGAAATTAGGCTCATGACTTTGCTGGGCCCCGCCGCTGTCGTCCAGCCCAAGAATTTATTAGTGTCTTTCCCTCATTTCTCTTCTTCTTCTGAAAATTGTTGGTATTTGGGTTTCTGACCTTGAGCCCCAGGACCAACTGATAACCTGGGACTCTGTTCCCAGGAGGCCTGGGGGCTCTATGTGAGGGCAAGGTTCCCCGGGGGAGGCAGCCTAAGGCCTGGGCTGCTGGTGTGGAGAGACTGCTGGGGTGTCCTGGGTGTGGCCAGGCTCTGGCTTTCTGAGACCCAGGCCTCCTGGCTCTGTGCATCCGCTTCAGGGCCACTCAGAATGATGCTTTGTTCCTTTGGAGGAGTCTGCTGTCCTCCCTCCAGGTGATGACACTGTCCATCAGTGGACCTTGCCCCGCTGCCTAGTCTCGTGTGGGCGCAAACCCTGATGGACAGCGGCCTGCCTTCAGCGCGGCCCCTCCACACCACCCCCTCCGGGTGCGGAAGAGACCCCACAGGGGCCTCAGGGAGCTGGGGCGCTGGGCTTATTCCCAGCTCTGATCACAGCTTCCTGTGGGAGACTTGCCTCCCCTGGCCTGGTTTAAGACTGCGTAACACGGGTTTGGGGGCTTTGGTTCTGGCTCCTTCCTTGGCCCAGCCTGGCCCTTAACCAGCCTCTGCCCCGCTCTGCAGGGGAAATGCCATCACCTGCCCACCCTGCGCAGGGTGGAGGCCTAGCTTAGGGCTCTTAGCCATGCCCGTGACCTCGTGGACAGTGAGGCTGGTGCACTTCCTGCCCTGGGCAGCCCCCACTGTAGTCATGGCCATCCCACTTCCTGGGGACTTTTAGTGTTATCTGGAGCCCCTCTCTTGTGTCCCTAGCCTGGGCACCCGGGTCTTGTTTCAACTCTGCCCCCCCTTTGCCAGCCCAGGGCCTGAGGTCTTCCTGCCACCCCAGGGCACTGCCCAAGGTGATGGCAGGGTTGGATCCTCCCTCTTGCCCCTGGAATTTTCTCAGCCATCTAGCAGCCTCCCGTTGGGATCCTGAGTTCATTCCCTGTCCTGATCACCTTGCTGGGGGGCCCTGGGTGGGCTCCTGCCCTTCTCTGGGCAGGTAAAACAGAGGCACACGTGGTGCATGAATGATTCCCGTTCCCATGCACAGTGCGTGTAGGTCATATGTCCACGTGTGGCATCAGTGTCCCTTTTGGGTGACACGGGACACGAGGAATGCGGGCTGGGTGCCCCAGGTGCCGTCTAACAGCTCAGGCCTCTTTGCAGGTTATCAGCCATGACACCCGGCGGTTCCGCTTCGCCCTGCCATCGCCCCAGCACATCCTGGGCCTCCCCGTCGGTGAGTGGAGCCGGGGGCTAGGTCAGAGAGCTGGGAGCTTCGCACTTGAACTAGGGAGAGCGGGGAAGGCTTCAAGGACAAGGTGACAGCCACACTGGGCCTTCAGCGATGAGTGTCTGAATGACAGGGGAAATCCCGGTATCCCCGGCAGTGTCCCCAGTGGGGGCAGAGCTGTGACAGCAGGAAGCTGGGACACGACGGGAACTCCACGCGGGCAGGAAGAAGGCCCTGGAGCCAAGGCCAGGCCGGCCTCTGAGGACAGGGTGGGACACAGGGCAGTGGCTGACGTGACCCAGCCCCCCCGCAGAGGTAGTCCATGGCCCCTCTGGGACCGGAATCCTCCCTCCTCATCCCGCAGGCCAGCACATCTACCTCTCAGCTCGGATCGACGGAAACCTGGTCATTCGGCCCTACACGCCCGTCTCCAGCGATGACGACAAGGGCTTTGTGGACCTGGTCATCAAGGTGAGGTCTTGGGCCCGCGGCCGTGTGGGGGCAGGGCACACCACATCCCCTATAGCCTGGTCTCTGAGTGAATAGTAAACTCGAGTTTCCCAGCACATGCCAGATGTGGGGGCTTGGCCGAGGGCGGGGCCTGGGGTCAGGGAGGCGCATCTTCAACTAAGGTCTTCTGCAGAAGAGAAACCTGGAAGGTTGACCAGCTCGTGCGGAGCTCACTTGCCTGCTCTTGGACCGGCAGGGCCTAGGGCACCCGGTGTCCAGTTGTGGCCCGGGGGTCTGCTCTGATGCACTCAGTCACTCAGTCTCGGTGACCAGCTGGTCCTTCCCTGGGACTGCTGGGCCACAGCCGAGGCCCTGGGTCTGTGAAGGCAGGAAGGCCTGGGTCCCTCCTTAGCTCGGCGTCATTTAGATTGTACTGAGGCCCAGGCCCAGGCTCGGGGGCCTGTCTTTGCCTGGAGAGTGGACACCCTTGCTCCGGGGATCTCGCACATGAGACTGAACATCAGGAAAGGCAGAGGGGGGCAGGGGGGTGATGGGAGCTGCTCCCCTGGGAAGAGGGCTGAGACGTGGGGGCCGAGGAGCCATCGACCAGACAGACAGGAAGAAGGGCCTTCCCGGTGCCAAGGCTCTGAGGTCAAAGGGAGGCGCACAGACCGATGCAGCCGAGTCCCGGGGGGTGGGGGGGGCAGTAAGGTTTGGGGCTTTGTCCAGAAGGAAAGGGAAGGTGTTGGGTGTTCGAGCATCTGTTCTTACTGGAATCATTCTAACCGGATGTGGAGAAGGTGTTGGGGGGTGGGGGATGCGTGGGATCCTAGTAGAGAATGGGAACCTCAGGAAGACCAGGCCCCTTCTGGCTCAGACCCCTCGCTCCCTGCTCCCCATTGGCCCTGCGCTTCCCTCACGCTGACACCTCCCTGTGCTGTGGCCACGTGAGCCCTTCTTTCTCCCCCGGGGCCCAGGCCTTTTGGGCTGCCTGTCGCTCCCCAGCCGCCTCCTCCCTGCCCATCACTCCCGCCAGCCTCTCGAGCCCTGGCACCCGCAGCCCTGGGCAGGGCGAGCCACGTACCCTCAGTCTCCCCGTCTCTTTCTTGTAGCACTTCCTTTCTTTCAGAGGGGAAGTCCCACAGGGCACAGGGAGGGAAGTTGTTCCAGAAATGCTGTTTTTATAATAGCACAGAATGGAAAGACCCAATCACGCAAGGAGGGGTGGGGCTAAGCTCACTTCCCAGAGCCCTTTCTGCGTTGCCGGCATGGGTTCGGGAATGTCCCGCCGGGAGGGGGCACAGAGACCCTTCTCGGCAGAATGTCAATACATCAAGCCCTCGGTTTGGGAGCCTTGTTCACCAAGCAGATGCTTCATGTTCAGAGGGGATGTTAGGGGAAGATAGACTCCTGGGGGGCTGGCACACAGATGCGTGAGTTTAGATTGGTGGACGGGACCTCACGTGAGAGAGCCCCACACGGGCCGCAGAGAACCCCAGGAGAGGCGCCTCCTTCCCCGTGGCCCAGAGCTGAGCCCAGTGACCCTGGGAACGGGGCCTGAGGACTGTTGGTATGCTTGCAGGTTTACTTCAAAGACACCCATCCCAAGTTCCCTGCAGGAGGGAAGATGTCCCAGTATCTGGAAAGCATGAAGCTTGGAGACACCATTGAGTTCCGGGGCCCGAACGGGCTACTGGTCTACCAGGGCAAAGGTGATTTGGGTTGGAGTGCCGGGGGCCCCAGCAGGCACGGTGAATGCCGGCTCCACTGCTGGCTGGCTGGGTGACCCTTGTCGGGTAGCCAGTCTCCTCACTGGGGCCTCAGTTTCCTCCGCTGTCTAGGAGGGGAATTGGTCAGCCCTGGGGTTGTGGACTGGCTGCCCACACATCGGCTTTGCCTGAAACCCAACAAGCGAAAGCATCGAGCCGGGGCACGTGTGGCTCCCCAGCCTCGCCGCTGCCACCCCACCCCCCACCCTGGCACCGTCTGTGGTGGGAAGGAAGGGCTCATCCTCCTGCTCCTCTCTGCTGGCTTTGCCCCCAGCCCGTCCTTTCCCTGCCCTGAACCAGCTGGCTGTCAGTGGCCCCACCCCTACCTCAGACCCCCAAGGTGGGGCAGGGACTCCAGCCCGTCCAGCCCCAAGCATAGCATGTTTGAGAGCTGGGGTCTCCCCATCTCCTCCCTTCACCTCTCTGCAGGAAAGTTTGCCATCCGTCCAGACAAGAAGTCCAACCCCGTCATCAAGACAGTGAAGTCTGTCGGCATGATCGCTGGCGGGACGGGTACGTGGTCCCAGAGCCCCTTGCTGAGCCCCTGGCAGGTGGATGTGAGGGTCAGGGTCAGGGCAGACTGTGGGACGGGGCATGGATTATAGCTTGTGCACTTTGGAGTTGTGCACTCCCTGAGGTCAGGCGCCCAGGCCCGCTTGTCCTGGCCCCTCCCCTCCACGCCGCCTGCTGCCTGCCTGGCGCTGGGCCTGTATGTATACAGCAGGTGTTCACTCAGTGTGGGGGGGGGGCTGCTCTTTTGTAGGCATCACCCCGATGCTGCAGGTGATCCGCGCCATCATGAAAGACCCACATGACCCCACCGTGTGCCACCTCCTGTTTGCCAACCAGGTCAGTGGGTGACCCCGAGATGTACCCAGGCTTCCACAGCGGGGGCGCGGGCCGTGCGAGGCGCTGCTCGGGGGTTCTGGGCGGCTCCGCGGCCAGAATGCAAGGGTGCTCCAAGCGCCCTGTGCACGGGCAGCCTTCCTGCGGCCAGTGCGGGGCCCGGTGTCTGACCCGAGTGGGCTGCTTCTGGGGGCTGAGGGCATGAGGCACCTGGAGCCCTCCCCACCCGGGAATTTGCTCCCTGGCTGCTTCCTCTGAACCTCAGCGCTTGCCCCACAAACAGAGTTAGGGACCCGGCAGTAAAGTGTAAGAGCGCCGGCCGGGGCTGGGGCTGGCCTGAAGCCCGAGGGGCCATCTTCCCAGAGGGGCCGAGGGCACAGCTGCAGGCCAGGCCCTGGGCTGGGGGGGTTGGGGCTGGGTTTGGACCTGGTCTCTCTGACTCCCGAGTGCATGTGCTCCCCACGCCTACCACCTGTCTGTGTTGTGTGGCCTTGGACGGACCACTTCCCTCTCTGGGCTCTGCTCCCTCCCTGTGGAATTAGCTGATGAAGCAAGGTCACCCCAAGGGTCTTTCTAGGTTCATTGTTTTATGACTGAATATGTGGATTTTGCAGAGTGGTACCCCCGGTGGTGGGGGAAGGTTAAGGTGAGACACCCGTCCCACACCCAGGCCCGCCGTGCGTCTCCGATATGGTCCAGGTCAGCTTATCCCGGGGCCCCTCAGGCCCAGGCGCTGTCCCGTCCATCTGTAGGGTCTTCCTGCCCGCAGCTGCAGGAAACTACCCCGAGGCCAACCGAGGTGGCTTTGACGAGGCCCCGGGGGCAGCTGGAAGAGCCAATAATTCCAAGCTGGTGGGAGTGGGAGGATGGTGTTTCCACTTCGTGCTGCTGGGCAAGTGTCCGGAGGCTGCGAGCCCCGTGGCGCCTACTGCTGGCCCACTAGCCAGGGTGGTGGAGTTGCTCACTGCCAGCTCTGAGCTCAGATACCCAGGGAGGGGCTTGGCCCACCGCTCTCACAGGAAGTAGTGGGACCAGGACTTGAGGCCAGAACATATTTTATGAAAAATCACTGTATTTTTTTATTTTATTTTATTTTTTTAAAGATTTTATTTATTTATTTGACAGACAGAAACACAGCCAGAGAGGGAACGCAAGCAGGGGGAGTGAGAGAGGGAGAAGCAGGCCTCCCGCCGAGCAGGGAGCCCAATGTGGGGCTCGATCCCAGGATCCTGGGATCATGACCTGAGCTGAAAGCAGTCACTTAACCAAATGAGCCACCCAGGCACCCCGAAAAATCACTGTATTTTAGAAAATATTGTCCCGTTTTACGTGTTTGCGAGCCTGTTTAATGTTTGGCTTACTAGAAGTGGCTCGATTCCATACCTGTTTTTGCATTCGATGGGGCAACGTGGGAAGTCACATAGCCTTGGGAAGTTGCAGTGCGCCTGTGACGGCAGGAGATTGAAAGAAGCAAAGAAGGTGTTAGTGTCACGTGAGGACAAAGTGTCCGTGCTCAGCCAAGAAAGTTTTGAGAAGAAAGAAGGAAGCTTCCAGTCCACCAGATGGGGCTTCGTAAAGCATCAGTGAACTGATGCCACACGTGACAGCTGGGCTTGCTGGCCTTAGAGCATTTCCAGTAACGTCATGGAAAGTCTAGACTGTGCTGGAACATGCTAGAACACGTAGCTATTTTAAGATTAACTAAAATTGACAGCTCGCTTTCCCGGTCTTAGTAGCCGCGTTTTATGGGTTCTGTAGCCATCTGTGGCTTGTGGTTACTTTATAGGATAACGGATCTAGAACATTCCCATCCCCGTCATTGCAGAGAGTTCCGCTGAATGTCACTGGCCTACAAGCAGGCCCAAGTGTACACAAGACTTTGCAGGGGGCGCAGGGGGCATCTCAGACCCCAGGGGAGACATGAAAGGAGGGTTGGCGTAGTTGTTATGAATTTGGGAAATGCGGAGTAGATTAAAATGAGGTTTAGGTTAAAAAATGTACGCGTAGAAAAGTGAAGCTTTAGAGCTAGGTGAGCATCTTTATGAGTATTGAGTGAATGAATGCAGACAGGCAGTCGAAGCAAGACCTGGAAGGAGAGCCCATCTACTTACAAACGAGAAAGCCCTATGAATAAGATGGATAAATAGTTGGGGAAAGTCCATACTGCGCCACCAATATAGAAAGAGTCTTCACAAACTAATAAGATACAACTGACAAACTCATCTTTTTAAAAAAAAATAATAGAAAATACATGCGCCTGGTGGGCTTCTTTAGAAGAGCACACAACCCTTGATCTTGGGGTCGTGGGTTCGAGCTCCACATCGGGCATGGAGGTTACTTAAAAAAATGAATGAAGGAATAAACTTGAAAATAAATACGTAGATAAATAATCATGAGGTTTACTTTCCATCCATCTGGCCGACCATCGTTAAGTGCTTATTATGCAGGGTCGGCAAAGGTGTAGGAGGGACAGTCTTGGGCGTGCTGCTGGCTTCTGATGGTTGAAGCCCACGTGTTTGAATGCCTTACTCATGTGGAATTTTTCTGCCCCAAACTCCACTTTCTGAGATTGATCTGAGGAACTGGTAGGGCAGTGAGGATGGGCATAGAGACACTGTGAAGGAGGGTGTTCCATAGGATTTAGATGCCCTTCAGTGGAGAACCGGTGGTCCCTCTGTCCAGCAGAGGCTGGGCTGGCAGGCGCTCCAAGGCTGATGGCACGTGGGGGGTCTGCGGAGTGTTCTGACCCCAGAAGAGCAGCTGGCAAGGTGGCCTGCGTGCTCTGATCCCATTTTTGTTTAAAAAAAAAAAAAAAAAAAAAAGTATATGTACTTACTAGTGAAATCTAAAAGACACACAAAAAATCCTAACACTTGTCTCTGAAGACCATCAGGATTTTTCTTTACTTCCATATTTTGGCATTTTTTACGCAGAGCTCGTCCAGCCGGAGCCCTGGCCCTGTCCTCACTTGATCAGGGCAGAAGGGGCCCGCTGCCCCCTTGCCCGCCTGGGCAGCTCAGTCGATGAAGTGTCCAACTCTTGATTTCAGCTCTGGTCTTGATCTTGGGGTTGTGAGTTCAAGTCCCACATTGGGCTTCACACTGGGCATGCAGCCTACTTAAAAAATAAAAAGAAGAGAAAAGATATGGAAGAAACAATCAACATCCTCCTCCCTGGGACCCACAGAGGCTGATGCCTTCTGCCTGCAGCCCATTTCCTGGAGGGGAACCCTGAGGAACCAGGCCTTCAGGGTCCTTGTGAGAACAAGTGTACCGTGAGCTGGGGCAGTCCCTCCTGTCAGCAAGGCCACGTCCATGCAGTGGGTACTCAGGAAATATTAACCGCCGTGGCCTCAAATTATCTGTGCTTTCCTGCTCGGCCCCTGCTGTGATCGATGTCCCCAGCAGTCCCTTCCACTGAGTGCGTCGAGGTGCCGTTGGTCATGTGGGAACAGAGACAATGCCTCCCTCTCTCTCTCATGGTCTGCCTCCCTGGGGAGGGCCCTTCTACTCCAGCCCGGGGCTCAGTAGCGCTTTATGAGTGGATAGAGCCCTTTGGTCCCTTGAGGTCAGCCACACCACCCATTGGCGCTGGGAACCCCTTCTACCTGGGGGTGACCTGGAGATGCACGAAGCAGAGAGACCTGTGGTCAGAGGGGCAGTGAGGAGTAGATCGCTGATGCCCCTGGGGAGTCCAGAAAGGCTTCCTGGAGGAGGTCCTGTAGGCCACAGCGTGGGCGAGGCTGTGGAAGGAGGTGTCATCTGGGGAAGAGTCTGCAGTTTCCGATTCAAGGCTGTGCAGCCCGAGACACCAGAACGGAAGGAGACGTACGGACGGTGAGGGACCTGTCACCGGAACCAGCTGCGGTTTTAAGTGGGACAGTCGTGGCACGGGTTTTGGCCTTTTTCCTTCTGGTCTTTCCCTGTTCTGCGCTTGACTGCACCTGTGTTCAGCGATTTGCTTCCTCCCCTCCCTGTTCTGTCGGGGCATGGGTCCCCAGGGCGGCAGAAGCCATCTGCAAACGCCCTTTGTAAGGAACACCGTCTGCAGCCTCTAGCTGTGAGATGGGGAGAGTGGGGCGCGCGTTTCGGGGAGTCTGGGTCAGCTCTGCCGGGCTGCTGCCTGGCAAGCTCTGCCAAGTGTGTGGGCCACAGTGGGTGGGATGATAAGCCATCTCGCGACGACTGTCTCCAAGGGCAGCCCCTCCTGACCTCTGCCTGGTCCCCGCCCCCAGACCGAGAAGGACATCCTGCTGCGGCCAGAGCTGGAGGAACTGAGGAACGAGCATTCTGCTCGCTTCAAGCTCTGGTACACCCTGGACAAAGCCCCCGAAGGTGAGAGACGGAAGCCCTGGCTGGGCCGGGCCGGGCCGGGTGGGCGTGCTGGGCCTTCCACTCGCTTGGTCTCCGATGGTGCTCAGGGTGGCTCCGTGAGAGGGATGTGGTGTGACCCCATCTCACAGGTGAGGGACGGATCAGAGAGGGGAAGTAAGTGTCCCACAGCCCCCAGCTAGAAAACACCGGAGCTTGAACTCACGTCCTCCTCCAGAGCCCGAGGCCTTCTGCCCCTGCAGGACAAAGCAGGCTGGCCTTCTGCCCTTGGTGGGGGGCTCAGTCTGGGGCAGGTCAGCGGGGTCATGGCGGGAGAGGGGAGGACAGCTATACCCACCGAGCGTTTTGTACCCTGTAAGGCATGTCACCCCGTTTTCTCCCCGGGCCTTGGGGGGTGGGCTGGGCTGTACAGCGACCCTCCTTCTACTCATCCAGTGTAGGGGCCAGTGAAGGAGGGCTGTGTACAAAACCTGAAACAAAGCTGCCCTCAGGGAGTTAAGTTCTGCTTCATTCTCCTGCTATTGGTAGAGATGTGGGTACAGGAAAAATCTCAATTTCTTCTTTCCTGTATGAAGAGCAGTAGCTCAGGCTTCTTGGTCTGTGACACCGATAATGCTCAGCTCCAGGGTTGCGACGCTGTAGGGAGGGCTGTGACTGCAGCCATGTAAGTCAGGCCCTTCGGCTTTTCAAGAGAGGCCTGCATCTTCACGGGAAACTTCGAGGTGTTGGGAACTGGACATTCTTAAAGCCCCTTTATGGGCCCCAGCATACGATCGGCCACCCTGCCCTTGCTTTGCCCCCCGTTTTCCCCGGTTCCCCGGGGCTCAACCGTGGTGGGGGGGGCGGGGAACACCCCACCTCCGCTTTCCCCAGAACTGAGCAGATGGGCTCCAGGGGCAGGCGCCCGTCTCATGAGCTGGGTCATCAGGATCCATCCCCGAAAGAGGAGCCCCTCCCTCTGGGGTGATCAAGCCCAGCCTGGGCCTCCAGCCAAGAGCTGGGCGTGGGCCTAGGTGGCTTGCGGGCCTGAAAGCAGTACCAGCCTGGACCAGCCCATCCGAACCACACTCCGGTCTGCCCTGGTCCCAGAGCAGGCGTGGCCCCCGGAGCCGATGTTCTAGCAGGAGAAGACCAACAGGAAACGGGTTTATTAGCAGGTTAGAGAGCCAGGCAGGGAGTCTGCCCCCACAGAAAGGTGACCACTCGTAGCCTGCTGGTGACCAGAGGGGCCTTCCCCAGAACACAAGCCGCCGCTGCACACCTGTTTTGTATGATACACGTGGTATTCTTAGAGTAAACTGGGCTAGAGAGAAGCAAACGTCAACAAGAAAATCGTAAGGAAAATATACTGACAGTACTGTAGTAATGGCCAGAAATGCACGTGTGAGTGGACCAGTGCGGGTGTGTGTATGTGTGTTCGCGTGTGCGTGTGCACGCCCGTGCATGCACCCACCCCTGCTGCTCACGGCTCAGCCGTAGGGTCCAGCAGGGAGGTCTGGCTGGGACACCTGGTCCGGGAATTGCTCCTTTGCCTACAATAAAGAAAGGAACATTTCTCTTGTATCCCTGTCTCCATCAAAGGCGGGAAGGATGTTTCCTCCCTTCCAGTCCCGTGGTCGGGTAGCCTCGGCACCCCTGGCCCCCCGGAGTGGGGGGGCGGCGCTGACCCCTGGTGGTGACAAATGGCAGTGCCACCACCGTAGCAGTTCCTTGGAACAGGAACTTTATTATTCCCCTGACCCACCCTTGGAGAGGAGTTGAGGTATTGCTACCGCCTTAGGTGTAACCGAGTTCTGGGTGCCAGGAAGGGGCACAGCGGCGGCGGCCGGGCTGGCGTGGAAGTGAAGGAACAGGGAGTGGGGCGACCTGTGTTTCCCCACGAAGCCACCTTCAGTGCACGTATAAAGAGAAATGCGCTGTGCAAAAAAAAAAGAAATTCTGGTAAAATTGAGCTAGCTTCGGGTGTCTGGGTGGCTCAGTTAAGTGTCTGCCTTCAGCTCAGGTGATCCCAGGGTGCCAGGATCAAGCCCTGCATCGGGCTCCCTGCTCTGCGGGGAGTCTCCTCCCTCTCCCCCTGCTTGTGTTCCCTCTCTCTGTGCCTGTCTCTGTCAGATAAATAAATAAAATCTAGCTTCTATACCTGCATATTTTATACACTTCCAAATAGCTTAGTCCCGTGCAAATTCTTAAAAATAGACTTCGACCTCCTCCACCTATTTCTTCCTTCCCCCACCCTTGCCTCTGGCAACCAGGAAAATCTGTTCTCTGTATCTATGAGCTTGGGTTTTTTTTTTTTTATTCTGGTATTTTGTTTTTGTTTTTTTATTTATTACTATTATGATTTGCCCCCCAGTCCATCCGTGTTGCCACAAATGGCACGATTTCATTCTTCTCTGTGGCTGATAATACTGCATTGTAGTGAAGGGGTTCAGGTCACCCCACCCCCAGGATGTGCCACTTTGGCCTGTGGATTATTGTGAAGCTGAAGGCACCTGAGACCCTGCTGGGCTCGAGAGAGACTTATCTTTTGCGTAACTGTAACCGAAGAATCTAAATTGGGGTCTTTCCCAGAATAAGGGCTATTAACCGAGGTAGATTTTATCTAAGGGACCCACCTTGTAGTAGCATAAACATCTAATTACCAGACACTTTTCTTCTTCTCACCCTGTGAAATGCGTTCCTTCCCTCCGAAATCCCAGACCCCTGCCCCCTTCTCCTTCCTTCGAAGGGACGTGCACCTCATTCTGCCTGGCTGTCTTTGGGATGTCCATGCCTGGGTGGATTCCCTGTGTGTGCGCTCTTAAATTCAATTTTCTCCTGTTCATTTGATTCTTAGCTCAGCTAGAAGGACCTTTGAAGGGACAGGAAGGCCTGCTCCCTGACAGTATTGACAACACACTTTTCTTTTTAAGATTTTATGTATTTGAGAGAGAGAGAGAGAGAGAATCAGAGGAGGAAGGTCAGAGGGAGAAGCAGGGAGCTGATTGTGGACTTGATCCTGGGACTCCAGGATCACGAGCCAGGCCGAAGGCAGTCGCTTAAACAGCTGAGCCACCCAGGTGCCCCGTAAGACACTTCTTTACCCCCGAATCCACTAATGGACATTTTGGCTACTCCTGTTATCTTGGCTGTTGTGAATGGGGTACAGATGTCTTTTTGAGTTAGTGTTTTCATTTTCTTCAGATAAATACACAAAAGTGCAATTTTTGGATCCTATGATAATTCCATTTTTAGTTTTTTGAGGTACCTCCCTACGGTCTCCCACGGTGGCTGCTCCAGTTTGCCCTCCCACCCACAGGGCATGAGGGTTTCTTTTTCTCCACGTCCTTGCCCACACTTGTTTGTTTCTGTCTTCTTGATGACGGCATTCTGACCGCCGTGAGGTGTGCACTCGAGCAGAATGTGTGTGTGCTTTGGGTGGAATGCTCGATAAATGTTTGTTACGTCCATCTGCTCCCTTAAGGCTAATGTTTCCTTATTGATTTTCTGTCTGGGTGACCTATCTGTTGATAAAAGCAGGGTATTAAAATCCCTTCCTACTGGGGCCCCTGGGTGGCTCAGTCGGTTTAGCGTCCGATTCTCGATTTCGGCTCAGGTCATGATCTCGTGGTCATGGGATCAGGGCAGAGTCTGCTTTGGATTCTCTGTCCCTCCCCCTCCTGTTCACTTTCTCTCTCTCAAATAAATGAATAAACCAATAAGGAATCTTTTTGAAAAACCCCTTGCTATTACTGTGTTGCCATCTATTTCTCCCTTTAGATCTGTTAGTATTTACTTTATGTAATCAGGTTCTTCTGGGTTGGATGCGTAAATATTGATCACTGTCATATCCTTGTTGGACTGACCTCTTTATCTTTATGTAATTCGAGTCTTTGCTTCTTACTTACTCCAGCATTCTTCTTTTCATTTCCGTTTGCATAGAATATCTTTTTCTGTCCCTTCACTCTCCCTTCACTCTGTCCTTACAAACATCTAAAGTGAGTTTCTTGTAGGCAACATGTAGATAAGTCTTGTTTCTTTCCTTCTAATTCCAGTGTAGTTTTTTTTTAAAGATTTCATTTCTTTGTTCGATAGAGAAAAACACAGCCAGAGAGGGAACACAAGCAGAGGGAGTGAGAGAAGGAGAAGCAGGCTTCCTGCCGAGCAGGGAACCCGATGCGGGGCTCGAACCCAGGACTCAGGGATCATGACCTGAGCTGAAGGCAGACGCTCAACGACCGAGCCCCCCAGGAGCCCCAAATTCCAGTGTAGTTAATACACAGTGTTACACGTTTCAGGTGTACAATGAAGTGATGCGACAATTCTTACATTAGTTGGTGCTCATCGTCATGGGCGTCCTTTTCCTGTCCTGTTTCACCCATCTCCCCTCCCCCTCCACTCAGATAACCATCTCTTTGTTCTCCCCAGCTAAGAATCTGTTTTCTGGTTTGTCTGGGGTTTTTTTCCTTTGTTTTATTTCTTTTCTTTTTTTTTTTTATTTTTAAAGATTTTATTTATTTGACAGAGAGAAACACAGCCAGAGAGGGAACACAAGCAGGGCGGTTGAGAGAGGGAGAAGCAGGCTTCCCGCCGAGCAGGGAGCCCGATGTGGGACTCGATCCGGGATCTCCGGGACCATGACCTGAGCCGAAGGCAGTCCCTTAACCAACTGAGCCACCCAGGCATCCCTCTTTGTTTTATTTCTTAAGTTCCGTATATGAGTGACGTTATCTGGTTTTTGTCTTTCTCTGACTTCACTTAGCATTATATTCTCTAGATCCATCCATGTTGTTGCAAATGTGAGATTTCATTCATTTTATGGCTAATATTCCATTGTATGCATATACCACATCTTTATTTGTTCAGTTCACGCACACTTGGGCCACTTCTGCAATTCGGCTATTGTAAATAACGTGGATATAAACATTGGGATGCATGTATCCCTTGGAATGAGTATTTTGTTTGCATTGGGTAAATACCCAGTTGCATGATTCCACGATCACAGGATAGCGCTATTTTTAATTTTTGAGGCGCCTCCGTACTGCTTTCGACAGCGGCTGCAGCAAGTTGCCTTCCCCCCCACGGTGCACGCGGGCTCCTTTTTCTCCACATCCTCGCTGACACCTCTTGTTTTTTGTGTTTTTGATTTTAGCCCGTCGTGGCAGGTGTGAGGTGATAGCTCATTGTGGTTTTGATTTGCATTTCCCCGATACTGAGAGATGTGGAGCATGTTTTCATGTGTCTGTTGGCCATCTGGATGTCTCTGGAGAAATGTCTGTGCATGTCTCCTGCCCATTTTTTTTTTCCTGCCCATTTTTTAATTGGATTGTTTGTTTCTTGGATGTTGACTTGTATCCGTTCTTTATGTATTTTTGGATACTGACCCTTTATCGGATATGTCATTTGCAAATATCTGCTCCCGTGCCGTAGGTTGTCTTTTACTTTTCTTGGTTGTTTCATTGCTGTGCAGAAGCTTTTCATTTTGATGTAGTCCCAGTAGTTTATTTTGCTTTGATTTCTCTTGTCTTAGGTCCCAACCCCCATGTGGCTGATGTCAGAGAAATTGCTGCCTATGCTCTCTTCTAGCATTTTTATGGTTTCAGGTCTCACATTTAGGTCCTTAACCCATTTTGAGGGGTTTTGTGTGTGTGTGTGTGTGTGTGTGTGTGTGTGTGTGTGTGTTGTACATAAATGGTGTAGTTCCATCGTTTTGCATGTAGCCATCTGGTTTTCCCAACACCATTTGTTTAAGAGACTGTCCTTTTCCCTATTGGATATTCTTGCCTCCTTTGGTGAAGATAATTGACCCTATAATCACGTGTTTATTTTGGGCTTTCTGTGCTGTTCCATTGATTTATGTGTTTGTTTTTGTGTACGTATAGACAATCTTGTTTTTTCTCCACTCAGCCACTTGTGATCGGAGAGTTTAGCCCATTTACAGTTAAAGTAAATATCGACAGATATGCACTTATTGCCGTTTTGTTAATTGCTTACTGGCTGTTTTGTTCTGGGGGAGCCAGGCGGGGGCAGGGGGACCAGAGCGAGCGTTCACTTTGGATCAGCCTCTTCATTCTTCAGTGTTTGTTGAAAGAAGGGAGAAACTCACAGCACAGGAGCGTGACAGTCAGGGGGAGGGGGAGGGGGCTTGGGGGCAGGTGGGCAGTTGTGGGTCCATCATGTGGCCACACTTGGACTCACCTGGTCTTCCACCCGCAGCCTGGGACTACAGCCAGGGCTTCGTAAATGAAGAGATGATTCGGGACCACCTTCCGCCTCCGGAGGCAGAGCCGCTGATACTGATGTGTGGACCCCCGCCCATGATCCAGTATGCCTGCCTGCCCAACCTGGACCGCGTGGGCCACCCCAAGGAGCGCTGCTTCGCCTTCTGAGCGCCAGGCACCGGCTGCTTGCACACCTGCCCCGCATACTCACCGTGCCCTGTCCACACCCACTCCTCCCGCCACTGTTCTGTAACATCACTTCTTCTGCACATCTCCTGCGGCTCTAGGCTCAGCCTGGCCTGCCTGTGCTTGGCTGGGCACCCCGCAGGCTGGCCCCTGAGGAACCCCTTTGGGAGCAGGGTTCTGTTACAGGTGGGCCACCGCCAGTCACCTTCCGGGGTGGGTTCCTGTCTGGCCGTCATCGGTTCTTACCAGTGATGCTTGGCCCGGATCCCGGCCCTCCCTCCGTCCACACACTACTAGGCCAAGGCTGCAAGTGTCATGCTCCACCCACCCCTCCCAGGGCAGACTACAGTCTGGAATGAACACAAATGTACAGGCAGCCCAGAGTGGCAGGTGCCAGGGACCCCCAACCTCGGGACCCTCTGTAGCCAGCCCCACTGCCTGCTCAGGGCCACGGCCGGGCCTCAGTCCCTGACACTACATGACAGGTGACACCAAAAGTCCTCTTGGCAGGGGCCTTGGGGGTAAGAGTCTGCACCCCTACCCCAGGACCCAGGCAGGCCCTGGCCAGCAGGGAGCTGGGCTCTCCCCCCAGGCTGGAGTAGGAGGAACGGGGGCTGGCCGAGGACTCCTCTGGGGGGCACACAGGCCCTCCGGAAGCCTCAGCATCTTCCCCAACACATTTGAGCTTTCAGGCCGCTCTGGTCGTTCTCAGCTGTCCGGCTGCCAGTGTGATGGCCCGCCTCTGGACCCCGGGCCACCAGCGCTGATGGTGGAGCTGAGACATGTTTCTCTGTCCCAGACCCACCCCTTGTGCTGCCTGCATTCCAGCAGAGGGGAGGTTTCGTCTGGGCAGCATTCTCAGTGACCTTGATGTTGCCTTTAGACAAGGGTGGGTTCGCCTCTTGCATATGGGCTTTTTCAGAATCATTTATGAGCAGAAAAAACATTGAAATAAAACTTTGCTAATACGAACCCTTCTGCAGTTCCCTGAGCCTCTGTGACTTGTGTCATTGTTGAGGGGGGCGGTGGGAGAGGAAACGGGAAGGGGCCCAGCACTTCTAATGTTAGAAGGCTTGGGCTGTACAGAAAACCGCACAGGAAAAAAATGCTGATCTCTCTGATGAAACCACAGGGCCTACGGAAGGGGGGGGGCGGTGGCGGCTGCTTTTCCCCTTGCCAGATGGCTTTTTCCCTGGGGTCACACATTCTTCATAAACCCACATGGATCATGATTTATTTTGTAGCAAATCCCCTATCCTTGAACAGTTAGGGTGTTTCCAATTTGTGGACTTTGTAAATAACGGTAGCCCTCTTCACTCTCCTTTCAGATGAGTTTATTTTTTAAAAGATTTTATTTACTTGATAGAGACACAGCGAGAGGGAACACAAACAGGGCGAGTGGGAGAGGGAGAAGCAGGCTCCATGAGCCGGACGGGGGGCTGGATCCTGGGATCATGGCCTGAGCTGAAGGCAGACGCTTAACGACTGAGCCACCCAGGCGCCCCAGTAAAGGGATTTATAAAATGATGCATATTTCAGGGCAGAGACGCTGGCCCAGGTCCCCCAGAAGGGGCGTGGCTAGGGGTTTGCCCGGATGTCCAGTCTCTGCCGAGCTGTAGGCGGGTTTTCCCAAGCAGGGTGCCATTCTTAGTCTATTTCCAAACCAAGCAGGACCGTGGTACCTCCAGCTACCGTGCAGCTGTGTTTCTGGCAATTCCATGTTTGTTCACACGCGGCAAAACGTCCGACGTGTCCGCACAAGAAACGGAGTGAAGCCCTGCCCGGGAGAATTGTAATGGGTCTCTTCCCTCCCGGACCGTCCCAGGCCCGGAATGTCCCGGGCGCAGGCGCGGGGAGGGCCCACGCCTCCGGATTGCCCCACCCCAGTCGGCAACCTCCACCCGATCGGATTACGGATCCCTGGCCTCCAGATAAACGCCTTCCGAAATGCCTCCAGGGGAGGGCCACTCCGCTGACAGTGGATCTCAGTTAATCACTTTATTGAACCGTCTTTAAAGTAACCTTTAAGTCACTTTATTACAGTTCACTTAAGGCGTGACAGGGCCTTAAATCCTGTTCCTCTACACCCGTGCTCCGCCGCCCAGCAGGGAGGGTTGCGGAGGCGGAGCCCAGGCCCTCCCTTCTCCGGACCCCGTCCCAGCGTTCCTCCCGCATTTCCCGGAAGGAGGGGAGGAAGGAGGGTGGGGTTGGCGGTCCCATTTTACTGCTGAGAAGAGGAGGCCCAGCCAGCACCCAATCGCGGCTGCGCAGGTGAGACCTGGCTTTCCTTCCTCGGTCTGGTGCCCAATCCCAGACCCGCTGGTTTTACCAGCTTTTGACCGCAGAGCTCCTGATGCCGCAGTTTTATGTGTGTTCTGTCAACAGTATATGAACTCCACTGGCATCACTGATCATACAAGTTAATAACTCAGAGTACAGTATATGCTCTTTGTTCTAAAGACGCTGCGTGTATTTTTTTTAATCAATTGATGCAACAAACATGTATTGAACACCTACCTCGTTCCATGCTTGGTGCTGGGTGGGTCCTGGGCTGCATCGTAGAAAAGGCAGTTCTCCGTACGGAAGATTTTAACGATCAGCCCAACCCTCGCAACTTGTCATTCGCCCGGTTATACAGGGTTCCCCCCTGTACCCAAGCGCAAAGAGGTGAGGTTTGCTTGGGAGTCATGCCGCTCTATGCAAGGTGAGCGCCTACTGGGCGCAGCCCGCAGCCATAGAAGCGGCTGAACTTGCACAGAGATAAGTTTCAGAGAACTGAGTAAAATCGTCCAAAGTCTAGTGCAGTAATTCAGAAACTATAGGATAAAAACTGGCTAGAAAACGCGGGGTGTAAAAAGGGGATATACAAGTGTCACTCAAAACCCGCAATAACACCAAAAACGCTCATCATATACCGAAAGCGAAAAGAAAAGCTTAAGACGACCTTTTTAAATTTTGATATCTAGTTGTCTACTCTTAAGCATGAAAGTGGGGGTACGGGCAGATCGCAACTCCCAGGCATCCCGCAAAGTAGGCGGGTCACCTTAGGGGCAACCTTTACCCGCTCAAAAATTCGTCTCACATTAGCAGTGAGGATTCGGGCGTCACCCCGAATCGTTATTTTCCTTACTCATAAGTTTAAGGCATAAAGAGTTACACGCGCTACTTGCTAGGTAACGAGTCCCATGCTCATTAACCCTACGGTGAATGCCAGAATGGGCCGTTGAACTAAAAGCCCAGTTCCTTTACAGTTTGTCTTATTTATTTAGTTAATTGTTTATGTAGCTTTCCATTTTATTTGTTCGTCTAAGGAGCACCAGGAGCGGCAGGTACCCCGACCGCCGTATGCAGATAAACAGCTGGCGTCGCAAAGGCTCACGGGAGCTCCGCCCCTTCCGGTTTTTGCCGGGTTTGAGCTGTCGCGAGAATTGGTCGGCCGTACGCCGCAAGCAGCTAGTTGCTCCGTTGCGGCCGAAGGGGCGGGCTCGAGTGCGGAGGGAATCTGAGCTGCTCGCGGCTCGCTCGGCGGTGCAAGATGGCGGACATCTCCCTGGACGAGCTCATCCGGAAGCGCGGGGCTGCGACGAAGGGGCGGTGAGTGGCCTTTTCTCCCTCCGGTGCTCAGGGCCGGTAGCCTAGCGGGGCCCGGGGAGGGGAGGGAGCGGCTCGGGAGCGACGCGGAGCGCCGTGTGCGCCCGCCTCCTGCCGCAGCCGCGCTGCTCATTGGCCCGGCCCCGCCGCCGCCGCGGGCCCGGCCGCTCGGCGGTCCACACTGGCTGGAAGCGCCGTCGCTCCGGGGAGGCCGGCGGGGCCGCTGGCGGCGGCGGCGGCGGCGGCGGCGGCGGCGAGGCCGGGGCTCCCCGTTCGTCGGAGCGGCCCGGGCGGGGGACGGTGGTGGGCGTCCCGTGGGGGGCAGGGCCGCCCCTGGGGGGAGGGGTCCGGAAGGTCTCCCCGGCGTAGCCCTCTCCTCTGGGTAGACTGGCCCTCGGGTCTCGCTGCTCCACGATCTCCACCGGCCTTAGAGTTAGGACGAGTGAAGTTTAGCGAGGAAGTGACTTGCTCAGACTCTGTTACCGCCGAAGCTTAGACCCAGACCTTAACTTCCAAATCCTGCGTGCGCTTGCCTGCTCCGCCCCCTCTATTAACACTCGCTTCCGTTGCGCGGCGGTTCAAGTTCTCTAAGTGCTTTCACTAACTACTGTTTCGTTTGCTCTTTTTGCAACCGTACCAGCCAGATATTGATATTTTCCCCATTTTGCAGACAGAGAGCTTGAGGCCGGAAGAAGTAGAGTGAGTGACTTGCCCGAGGCCACGAAGAGCTGAGATTCGGGGCTGACTGCCCTTTAGGTGCTGGCTGAGTTGGCCTCAGGCTTGGGCAATAAAACGAGTGGGAGGGGAAGCTAGAGTTTCTTGATGGTTGTAGCTCCCAGTTGTCGGAGAAGACTGTTCTGGATCTGAGGGAGGAGATGATTTACGGTGATGTGCCCCAAATTTCCTCTGGACCTTTAAATATTGTTAATCATTTCCAGTCTCTATGGGCTCTGGTTCACCTGTATGAAGAAGTGGGAAGGCGGCCAGTAGTTCTCCAGCACACATTGGATTAGTTCAAGTGTCTTTGTAAACAGGCTGTAAAGATGTTAGATACTGTTCTCGCAGATGTCATTCACCTAGCAGACGTTTACTAACACTAACACCTCCCGTGTTTGGGTGGCTAGAAAATAGGTCCTTTCTGTTGCTAACTGAGATGAGTCCCCATACTCCTATCCAGTGCACCTGCTGCCACCCCCTAATCCACTAGCCCCCACTTCACCTTGTTTCTGGTTTATGACAGGCATACCGGAAGCATTACTTTGCTCGGCCATTCACTGTGAGTAGTTTCCTAGCTCTTCCCTCTGATAACTACTGTGGAATTGCTACTGTGTCCTCTGGCCACTTCTAAGTCTGTCTGGGTTTCATAGGTTTGCTGGACAGTGGCTGAATGAACCAGCTTCCCAGGACATGCTCTTTCTGCAAACACTCCTTCGGTTTCTGACTGCAGACGCTCTACTGTCTGTTGGGTCTGTCATTTCTTGGCTCTGATGTGTGCAGAATTTGGTGTTATGCATTGGGTGGGATCCATGGAATGAATGGGGATTGTGCCACCAGGCAGCCGTGATTCCCTGGTGGACCTGTTTTTGGGTTCTGTGCCTCCCTGGCAAGATGACTTCTGATATGGGCCATTTCCTCATTTGTAGTAATGGTTCCTGGCAGGTGGTTGAGGAGATTAAGTAGGAGAATATAAAAATGTGTATTTTAAAGTTTGTATTAGGTGGTAATTAATAAGAGGATGGCAGTTGTCGTGGGTCATTCCTTTAAAGGAGTAGAAGCCCAGGCCCCTCCTCTGATGGAGGCAGTAGGTATACATTGGAGTCCTAGAGTCAAACTGTGAAGTTTTTGATTCCTCCTCTCTCACTTTCCACATAATTTTTTTTTTTTTTTTTTTTAAGATTTTCTTTATTTGAGAGAGTGCACAGGAGAGGGGGGAGGGTCAGAGAGAGATGCAGATGCCCTGCTAAACAGGGAGCCCAAGTGCTCAGGCCTTGATCCCAGGACTGTGAGATCATGACCTGAGCCCAAGGCAGACACTTAACCACCTGAGCCACCCAGGCACCTCTCCAGACGTTCTTAGGCAAGTTACTTAACTATTTCACATCTCTCTCATTTATAAAATGTAGATAATACTTATTTTATTAGGTGCTTGTTAGGACTAAGTGAATTAATAAATCTAGAGTACTTCAGAAGTATCTGATGGTTCTAAGTGTTCAATAGTTGTTAGTTCATATCATCATTCTTGAAGGGTTTTTTTTCTTTTTTAAGACTTTATTTATTTGACAGAGAGAAACACAGCCAGAGGGGGAACACTAGCAGGGGGAGTGAGAGGGAGAAGCAGGCCTCCCACCGAGCAGGGAGCCCGATGTGGGACCCGATCCCCGGTCTCCGGGATCATGACCTGAGTCGAAGGCAGTTGCTTAACCAACTGAGCCACCCAGGCGCCCCTTGAAGGGTTTTAAATAAAGAAGTAGCATTCGAGTTCTCTGTGAGAATGTGTGAGAGAATATTGCCTTGCTATTACATGAAGACTGGGTGGGGGGGGATGCGCAGAGACTTTACATACTAGTTTGGTCTGTGTGCTGTGTTTGGATTAAACCTGGTGGAAACTTCATTTTTATTTTACCTGCAAGGCCAGTGAAAACTGCATCCAGGGCATCCCTGTCAAGAACTGAAAGGTCGAAGCTAATTTCAGCGAACACCTGTCATTTCCTACAGTAAGCATATTCTGTCTTCCATGCTTCCTGGAAGAACTCTTCCCCCTCCTGGGAACCGTGGAATGGCATTGCATGGAGGTCCCAGGAAGAACTTTGTTCTTGGTCAATTAAGTAGAACCAGTGATGATCTCTGAAAACTTCCTTTTTGTGGGAATAGCAAAAGAACCCGTGGAAGTGTAAATAACGGGTTTCCCCACTGGTCATGGAATGCACTTGTTCTTTAGAGCAAGTGTTCTGTTTTGTGTTCATCACACCTTGTAAATCAAGAAAGGAGTCATTATTACCTGGCCCCCGATTAATCATCAAAAGAGTTTCATGATTAATGTGAAAGTAGAGAGTTTTGAGTGATAATTCACTCCGCCAGGGTGAGGCGCTGTTCTTCGCAATGCCCAGTGGGGCTCTGGTGACTTAGTCGCCCAAGACCCATGGATGAGTCTCCCCAGGATGGCCAGGGGTTCCAACTGCAGCTCGGGCCTGTTCTTCTTGTCAGTTTTTCCTTGAAGCTGTGAGTGTACTGCTGGCCAGGTTTGCAAAGTCACCCGCTCTGGTTTGATTTGTTGAGCTCGCAGAAGATGGCTGTCTATCCACTGCCACCCCCTAGTTAGAGAAAGCTCCTCTGAGGTGGCAGGCAGCCTCCATGAGAAGGTCGGACCTTGAGTGTGGTGGGGTTGAGCACTTCTGGCCCTACCGCCCTGTCTGGGGAGTCTTCGGAGCCCTGGGGGAAGGGATTCGTCAGCGTTTCAGTTCAGGCCAGGGCTCTGGTCCTGGTATTCATTGTTTGTTTCCTTATTGAAATAAGATAAAGGAAATGTAGACCTAAAGCAAAAAGAAGGAAAATTTGTAGTTATGTAACTTGGAGGGGAAGAAATAGGATTTAAAACAAAACATCTGCTTAAGACTCTCTTGGCAGATAAGGGGATGGTGTCTCGTTTCTGTCTGTGAAGCACCTCATTAAGGATCGACTCTATAATAGGACGAAACTCTGTCTTCTCCTTCGAAAGGTGACCTCAGCGCACATAACTAACCCAGAGACCCAATGGATTAAAGTCCACCAGCCCTGGTCAGGGTCTGGCAGAGAGCGCTAGGTTCCGCTGGGGGCCCTGCCCCTCTCCCCCACTGGGCTTTCTCAGGACGGTGAGGCCCGGCCCTGGAAGCAGGGCAGGGTGCATTGTGTCTGTGTGGCCAGGTGGGGCAGTGCAGAGCCTTGCCCCAAACCTCCCCCGCCCCTCTCCCCAGCATTGACTGAAGCCCCAAGTGCAGAATGTGTTTCTGGGAACATCAGATAGTGTGTGCGGTGGGAGGCACAGCTGCAGGCGGAAGCTGGGGCCAGACCAAAGGCTCAGCGGAGGGCTTGGGCTGTGTTAGGGAGCCCTGGGCACTTCTTGGAACAGGAGGGGAACACCAGGAACTCTGTTTTGGAGACCCACTCCTAGCAGGAGTGTTTATTTGAAAAATCCCGATGACTGATGCCTGCCTTGGACCCAGCGCCGCTGCCTGCTGGGGTGAATAGCCGTCTTTTCATGCAAGAGGAGGAGCAGCGATTATAAAAAGCCCGCACACTGGAGCCCCTAAAGCTGTTCGTGAAGGGACTTGAAAGGACTCGTGTAACCGGGGAACAACGCCTTGGACTGAGGGGAAGCAGCTCACTCAGGCTCTTGCATCCTCAGCTCTGACCCATCCCTCCCCCGGATGGACCTCTTGTGCCACTCAGATAGAGAAAAAAGGCCAGCACAAGGCATCTGGGCCGTGTTTCTGGCCAGCCCAGCAGTCCAGTGTGAATGGGCATGCTGGGCCATCCCCGGTGTGTGTGCTCACCCTCTGGTCGCTCTGTGTGCTGTGGCCCAGCAGTCCTAAGCTGTTCCGTAGCCTGGGGACAGCACTCCCCATCTTTAACTCTTTCAAGTTCTGATCATCATTCTTGCCCCGTGCTGCATTTATTGGTGCTCTAACTAGATAGGGGCAAGTCCAGTGCAGCCTTCGGCAGGACTTCCTTGTCTGTCAGATGTGTATAACAAACTCATTCTCACAGTTGGGAGGGTGAAAGGAGGATTTTCCGGGGTGGGGAGGCGCTGTAGGGTCCCTGACACCTATGCTCAGGACTGGAAGGCTCTTCGAGGCTTTCTTTTATCTGCCGGGTGCAGGGTTGCCCCAGGTGAGGAGACACAGGGTGTCCCCGAGGGGCTCCTGGTCCTGCAGGAGACGGGGGCTTGGAGGCACATCCTGGCGATTCGGCACAGTAAGGGCCTCCAAGGCCTTGTGTCCTGGGCTCCACTGCCCCGGGGAGGGTGCCCCAGACTGTGGAAGTGCCAAGGGAGAAGTGGGGGAACTGCTCTTGAGGGCAGGGAGTGTCCACCAGGGCTGGGAGAGCCAGGAGGCTGGGGGCTGGCGGGGGGCTTGTCCCGGTGACCTGTGGCAAGCCCTGCTCTTCCGCAGCCCACACAGCTGTGCGGGTGTCCAGTCGTGTATGGCGTTCCTGGAGGCTTTAGTCCTTCCTCTCCTGGAGCAGGCATGCTCCTGCCATGCTCTTTTTGGTGACTTTATTTCCCAGCCCAAGGCCTCCGGCTTCAGTGAGGCCCCATGCGTGGGAGGTGAGCAGTTTATCCAGAGCGCTTTCCACTGCCGCTGGTTTTGTCGGGATCTGGACAGTAAATGTTGATCAAAATCCTTTTGCCCATTTTATGAGCGGCCTTCACCAGTAGTAGCTCCTGGTCTGAACTGATAGCCTCTCGGGTCTCTGTGATGGGCGCCGTCAACAGATGGAAGGAGCTGGAAGCATTTAAAACACAAACCAGTGGGGTTACCTCACCCGCTGCTTGACCCTGGGGATTGGGCTTTATTAGGAAGTCTTGGTGTCCTCCCTAAATTCCAGGGGCCCCTCAAGTAGCTATGGGTTTCAGTGCCAATCCAAAGCACAGTCCCACTTGTCAAGATCTTGTAGACCATTAAACTGAGGGGGGCTGCTCCAGGGACAGGTGGGTGCCATGTGCCATGCGTACCTATTTCCTTCTCCCTAATTGTGCTTACAGAACTCCCTAAACACTCCATTCCTTTTGACCTTTTTTTTTAACCCACTCCTTTGCAGGAGAAAATAGGACAGGGACCGACAAGTAGGGCGCCCCCCCCTGCCCTCGCCTTAAACCTAATCTGACCAATTCCGTAAATGACCCTTTCCCCGAGTTCTCCTGTAGACCCACTGGAAAGTATTTCAATCCTAAAGTGATTTGCTGTTTTTCAAAGAAAAGTGGTATGTGCATCACTGCCTTAGGCGGTCTTCTGGCAAACTGGAGGCAGCAGGTTTTTCCACTGGTCAAAGGATAACGAGGTGAAGGTCCAGATTTACCCTCAGTGCTACCTTGGGTCTGCTTCTGCTGTTGCACGGGAGCTGGTGGACAGTGTCCCTCCATGGGCCGGGGAAGGTGAGGTGGTAGGAGAGCCCGCTGAGTTGCCCAGTGTGCAGGAGGCCTCTGGGGAGGCCTGGACACAGATGTGGGAAACCGTATAGGAACTCGTTTGTTCGGCCGAGTTTTGCCTTCTACACCAGGTCAGAGATTCTGAACCCTGCTGTCATCCGGGATCTCCTGTGGAGTCAGAAATGCAGATGCCAAGGCCTCAACCCAGATTTTTGGATTCAGTAGCTGGGGGTGGGGTCTGGACAGCTATGTTTTTAAGCCGTTCCACAGGAGTTTCTGATGCTCAGCCAGGGTTCAATACCACTTACAGAGCACTGGGCCTCTTCCCCCACTACAGGCCAGCGGGGAAGAGAAAACAAGCAGGCGTAGTTACAGGCACAAAGGAGTGTTGTCCTGAAAGAATCTGAGAGGAGAGGACGTGTTGCCTGGGGAAGTGGCGGTGGTTGGGGCGGAGCGGGCCCGGTGGCGCGGTGAGCCGGTGGGGCAAGGAGCAGCCTGCAGACCCCACGAAGGACTTCCGGGATTGTGCGTGGAATGGTCTTCGCTTTCCTTGCAGCCACTGAAGGACCCAACAGAGGAGCCCCACAAGCAAATGGGGCCCGTTTAATGGAGTTTAGTTCATCTCCAATCTTAACAGTTTCTGAATTTGACATTCTTGGTGCTGGTGAGTGTGATACATGCAAACCTGGTTTTATCCCTGGTACGCTGTTCTAAAACTCATGGGAGTTTCCTGAGTTACCAGAGTCCTGGGAGCATCTTGTGTTCTAATGAGGTGACGCCTGGTGGGCCCCTGGGGTAGCTTCAGGATGGGGGCTGGTTGCCAGAAAGACCTTGGCGTGATTAGTTGGAACTTGGAGTCCTACCCCCCTCCACACTCCCCAGCACCAGGGAGGGAAGAGAGGCTGGAGATTGAGTCAATCCTCGATGGCCAGTGATTCAGTCAACCTTATTACATAATGGAACCTCCCTCAAACCCCTGGTACGATGGAATTTGGAATTTGGGGGAACTTCTGGGTTGGTGAGCACAGCTACGTGCCTGGAGGGGGATGCACCCCAGAGAGGGTACGGAAACTCCACCCCCGTCCGTACTTTTTGCCTCTCTTCCATTTGACTATTTCTGAATTGTATCCTTTATAATAAACTGATAACAGTAAGAAACTGTTTTTGCTGTGTTCTGTGAGCTGTTCTAGCAAATTCTCGAACTTGAGGGCGTGTGGGTCCCCTCAGTTTTAGCTAGTCTGTCAAAAGTGTGGAAGCCCAGGACTTGGAACTGGCATCTGAAATGAGGGGAGTCTCGTGAGACAGCCCGTAACCCGTGGGGTGTGTGGTGACTCTGGGTAGGTCGCGTCACAAGTGAATTGCGGGACACCCAGTTGGTGTCCGGAGAGCTCGAGAACAGTTGATGTGAAGGAAACACCCACACATTTGGTGTTTGGAAACCATTGAAATGGCGACTGTTTTTCTTTTCTACCAAGTCCTTGTGTCTTCAGTCTGTCCGTGGGCTTGCTCTGCTCCCAACCCGCCGGGGTGGGGGGGTGCATCTGCCTGCACCAGAGCCCTGGGCTGCCAGGGCAGGCTGGGCACCCCATTGTTCATCATTTTTTCTCCAAGCTTGTTTGTCCCACCTCACAGGGTGCTGGGGGAGGGGGTGACTGAGCACAGCTGTGGAAAAGCTCTAGAAACTGATGTTGCTCTTCACATGTGTGGGGTTAGGATACTTGGGGGGTTTTTTTCTTTTTTGACTGGCATCGTTTGTAGGTTATTGTCCCCGATGGTATCTCAGAACACCTAGTCTAGGGAGCAAAACGGTCTTACCTAAGTGATAGAAACCACCAGGCCCTTCTTCCTAATTTTCTTAGAAGACCAAGTCAAAGGCTATAAACTGGGAAAGAATTTTCAGTACAGGTTTAATGATTCCTCAGACAGCAAGCAGATTTCTGGTTTCCCCGGGAACTCCCTCCCTGCCCCCAGTATTACGACAGCTCTGCTTCCATGGGCTGCTCTTGATAACCTAGATCGGCTTAATATTGCGATTTGTGCCCGCAGTCTGCACGCCAGGCCAGGAGTCGGAGGCGTCCGATCGCGCATGGGGGTCCAGCAGAGCCTCCTCAGCCGGCCAGCCCACACCGCCACCTTCCAGCAGAGGTTTGACGCCCGGCAGAAGATTGGCCTCTCGGACGCCCGGCTCAAACTGGGAGTCAAAGATGCCCGGGAAAAGCTTTTGCAGAAAGACGCTCGGTTCCGGATCAAAGGGAAAGTGCAGGATGCCAGAGAGATGCTGAACTCACGCAAGCAGCAGAGCACGGCGCCCCCGAAGCCCCGCCAGGTGGCCGATGCCCGCGAGAAGATCAGCTTGAAGCGGAGCTCCCCAGCCACCTTCCTGAGCCCCCCCATCGGGACAGTGACCCCCGCCCTGAAGCTCACCAAAACCATCCAGGTAGGTGTGGCTCTTGCCGTACATTCTTGGGAAGCCAGGAACAAGTGTGGACTCGGGCTACAGGGCCCCGGAGTGTTGGGGCCAAATGACGGTTCTCCCACGTGTGTGTACGGTAACTGTATGAGGGAGGCATGGTTTTAATCTAGTTTTACAGAGAAGAAAAGGGGCTCCAGGAAAAGGAAGTGACTTTCTCCAGTGAGCTAGCGACGCAGGGGAGGAGGGGAAAGGACAAGACACTCATGAGGCGTGTGCTGTGTGGCAGGCCCTTCACACATAGGACTGAGTTCCTCTCTCACCGCAACTCTGGGACCGTTCCCCCACTTTTGTAACAGCCGCCAGCAGGAGGCCCAGGGGAGGAGCCTGGTCAGCCCCGGCCCCTCGTTCAGCGTCCTGGCCACATGTACAGCTGCCCAAGGGAACCGAAACAATGTTTAATGTTCACGGGGACCTCGGGAGCGGGAACAGCAGCAGCTATGAACGTTTACTGAGGCTCAGTGAGCAAGACGACGAGGCTTCTGTCACTCTTGCTTCGGGCACGAGGCACGCTGGAGGTGGCCTGGTGCCCCATATTTTAAGTGCAGTGGTTCCTTTCTCCTGGAGAACACGTGTGGACCCCCAGTGATGAATCACGATCTCTGTGGTTCTAGGTTCCCCAGCAGAAGGCTATGGCACCGCTTCACGCCCATCCTGCTGGAATGAGGATCAATGTTATCAATAACCACCCAGCCAAACAGGTGAGAGAGCGAGAGCGTGTGTACATGGGCGTGAGTGTCTGCGTATAGTGGGCACATGTGTGTGCTTTGAGGAGCTCTGCGGGGTAGATTAACCGAGGCCTGGCCCGAGGTTCCCGACATGAAGAATCGGAGGGATTACATTTGGCTTTTTGCAGTTTTTGAGTTTTATTTACTTTTATTTTTATCTTTTCAAAGATTTATTTATTTTAGAGAGTGCGTGGGGGGGCATGGGAGGGGCAGGAGAGGGAGAGAACCTAAGCAGACCCCCTGCCAGGCATGGAGCCCACGACCCTGAGATCATGACCTTAGCCGAAACCAAGAGTCGGACACTCAACAGACTGAGCCACCCAGGAGCCTCTGCAGTTTATGAATTTTTTTTAAAAAAAAACTTCTTATAGTGCTGGGGGCTGTGTATGATGGGCAAAGAGGCAAGTTGAAAGTCTTCTATTTCTTGTTTTTAAAGTAGCATGTGCAAAAAAAAATTAGTATATGCTTAATATAGAACATTTGCAAAATAGAGAAAGATTAAAGAGGAAAAAAGAGTTCCCATGCTCTCCAAAGCCAACAGCTGTTGAAATTCTGCCCTGGCTCCTTCCTTTTTTTTTCTTTTTTTTTTTTTTTTTGGCCTTTAAGTGTCATTATTGTTTAGTTAATGCCTAGTTGTAGTTGTGTGTATATTATTATATTATTATCCACTTTGTGTCTTCCTGTTTTCGCTTTATAACTCAAACGCTTCTGATTCACATTTACTCTAAACGTTTTTAATAATTGCAAATCCATTGAGTTAGTGTTCCAGTTTATTTAAGTTATTTTCCTCTAATTTTCTCTGTTAGAAATCCTTCTGTTGGGGTACCTGGGTGGCTCAGTTGGTTAAGCGACTGCCTTTGGCTCAGGTCATGATCCCGGAGACCCGGGAACAAGCCCCACATCGGGCTCCCTGCTCAGCGGGAAGCCTGCTTCTCCCTCTCTCACTTCCCCTGCTTGTGTTCCCTCTCTCACTGTGTTTCTCTCTGTCAAATAAATGAATAAAATCTTAAAAAAAAAAAAAAGCCTTCTGTTAACATCTTTGTGGCTAAAGCTCTTCCTGGGGTTCAGATTTATTTCTGTAGACCAGACTGCCTAGGATGAACTTTCTAAACTGAGATTATAAACATATGTTTCAAGGTGTTTCTAGGTGTTGCCCGCTGCGGAAAGGTAATTCTCACGTACCTGGAGGTTGCAGCACTTTTGTTCAGCCCTGGAGAGTGGAGGGCCAGCCTGTGAGGGTTTGACACCAGGCCACCCCCCCCCCCACTCCCGCTTCTCCCTCCGGCTGGCCGGCCCCACGTATCTTGCTTTCTTGCTCCAGATGTCCTTTGGGGGCCTGCAGGTCACATGAGCTTTTCTTTTTTTCTTCTCAGAATTTGTATGATTTAGAGGAAGATGACGACTCTGTAGCTCCCATTCCTAGTAAACAGATGAAATCTGCAGCTTCCGGAGGCTTTCTCCACCACGTGGTGAGGCATTTTATGTTTTTCCTCCACTCTCCGTGTGCGTATCGGGTGGGTGGGAGAGGTGGTGGAGAGTATGGCCTTTCAACTCAGAAAGCTCTCTTCCTGCGGGTCATAAGGTTTTCAGAACTGCTCGTGCAGTCCCTGTTTCTGCACGCTGAGAGCGGGGCGTCCAGTGCTGTGCGCGAGGCCCCACAGTGGGTGGGGTGCAGAGCTGCAGCCTCCACTTGCCGTTTGAGACCCTGAGAACTTGGAACTTGGAAGGGCAATGTGAGATCCCAGAGGAGGGCATCACGTTTTCTTTCCTTTGTGGCAGGACGTTCTGCACATTCTCCTTCCCTCTGTGGTCAGCAGCTGCCCCGCCCCTGGTGGTTTGGTTTGTTTTGTTTTCAGATTTTATTTGACAGGTAGAATGAGAGAGCACAAGTAGAGGGAACGGTAGAGGGAGAAGCAGGCTCTGCACTGAGCAGGGAGCCCGGTGCGGGGCTCTATACCCCTGGGATCATGACCTGAGCTGAAGGCAGATACTGAACCATCTGAGCCACCAGGTGCCCCTCCAGCCCTGTCCTTGACACCGGATCCTGTCGGCATATCAGCAGGAATGAGCCGCACCGGGCCTGTGCGCTCCACCAGATGCGGCCTGCACGCGGGCAGGCTTGCTAGACTAGGCTGCTGGGCAGATCTCACTCAGAGAAGGGACGAGAGCAGTGTACGGGCAGTGGGTATATCCCACGTCAGGGAGGGCGGCCAGGGCGCACCCGAGCCCAGCACCTTTGGCCTAAGGACTCCATTTTGCCACTGCATTGAGTGTGTGGCCAATTTCCCGGTTACCGGTGAAGTTCTTAAAGTGCCGTGCAAAGCTGAATGGATTTGTTACAAGGAGTTGGGCCTTTGCACTGGTTGAACTACGGTCCGCTTACCAAGGAAGCAGTCAGCTGGCTCAGTTCTTGGCTCACCCTACTTGAAAAAAATGCGGTATTTGAGTTAACTAAGATTCCCCATACCTCCTACCTGGTAAGGTGGGTGCTGTTATTGGGCCTGTTTTACAGGTCGGGTATCAGGCCTACAGAGATTAAAATATGTTCAGTATCACCCAGCATATAAATAGTGGATATAGAAATCAAGCTTATGCTGTTGGTCGCCCAGGCCGTGTGTATCATACTATACTGGCCATCAGTCAGAAAGCAGCTGCGGAAGTGTGGGGTCCAGCACCAGGAGGACATTTCATTTGATTCGGAGAAGCTGGTGAATCAACCCTGCCCCATACTCTGCCTCTCCGGCTGCTGCATCCCTCCCCTGTTCCCGAGTTGGTAGTTGGCAGGCACTGTCTTAAGTCAGCAAGGCCACCTGCCCCTTCTGCCTCATGCATCTTTGTCCTCAGACACATTTGTACCGAGGACTTCCTGGTTTATATTTCCAAGAGACCACATCCCTGATGAGGGGGAGCAGGGGAGGGAGGGAACCGTTTCTGCTGGGGGGCACGGCTGGCTCTGCCAGTGGGTCCCTCACGGTCTGGGAGCCGATCAGGCCAGGGCTGTGCATGGTGCCTCTGTGTATAGAAACAGGGACCGAGAAGCTGGGAGTCCGAACCTTCTGGAGAGTGGGTTCCTCTGCCAGGCCAGCTCACAGCTGATGGTCTGCCCATTGTGATAGAAACATATCTGGAGGGGCGCCTGGGTGGCTCATTTGGTTGGGCGACTGCCTTCAGCTCAGGTCATGATCTCGGAGACCCGGGATCGAGTCCCACATCGGGCTCCCTGCTCGGCGGGAGGCCTGCTTCTTCCTCTCTCATTCCCCCTGCTTGTGTTCCCTCTCTGGCTGTGTTTCTCTCGTTTCTCTCTGTCAAATAAGTAATATCTTCCAAAAAAAAAAAAAGAAACATATCTGGGAAGGAACTTGACTCTAAGCTCTTGGTCTTCTGATTAGCCCCAAATTGTAGGATTTTATAAAATTTCCATGGTCTGGGTAGGCCTATGGTTCCAGGTTGGGCCTGCATGGAAGTTTCTCCCCGGGGCCTTCCTGCACGGAGCGGGGCTTCTGTAAGCACACGGGCAGACGGTGTTTCTCCCCTCCCACCCCCTCCGTGGGCGAAGTCACTGGCAGACTTTTTGGCTCCAGATCTCTAATGGAGTTGGGGAGCTGGGAGGCCTCGGGGGTGGGGGCTGTCGGCCCTGTAGTGCTTCTCTCTTGCTTCTTCTTCTCTAGCTTCTCATATTCTCGTCTGCCTCCTTGTTTAGGCCGGACTGAGCAGTTCCAAGTTCTCCGTGTCCAAGGCCCTCCCGCTCACCAAAGTGGTTCAGAATGATGCGTACACAGCTCCTGCCCTCCCCTCCTCTGTTCGGACAAAAGCCTTGACCAGCATGTCTCGGACACTAGTGAATAAGGAGGAGCCCCCCAAAGAGCTGCCGCCCACTGAGGTGAGGAGAGAGAGGGTGAAGAAGAGGGAGCGGCTGCACCCACTGGGAGTCAGCCTGTGCTGGGCGGGCGCACCCTGGGGAGTCCTCACAGCACCTCCGTGAGGCAGGCCTTGCCACCTCCATTTCACAGATGGGCAAACGAAGCCTCATCGACCCCCCGTCCACATACACGCGGGTGAGGGGGGGCAGGGCTGCAGGCGGAGCAGCTTTGCAGCTGGAACAGAGGACCGCCCAGAGGAGAGCTGCTGGGAGCCCCAAGGAAACAGCATCTGATTCTGCTGGGTCGGTTGGAAAGGCTTTCAGGAGAAAGCATCAGCCTGAGCTGGGTGACTAGTGTTCCCCAGCGTCACCCTTTTCGGAGGTGACAGGAGAGTCATAGGCCCTGAGCTTCGTGGGGGGGGGGGGGTGATTATGACCAGCTCTCCAGGGGGCTTTCCTCTGGGCCTTCCTGGTCACCTGCGGGGAGAGCTTGTTGCTGCTGAGCGCGCAGCCATTATCTGACTCCGCTGTTTTTCCGGCAGCCTGTCCTCAGCCCCCTGGAAGGCACCAAGATGACTGTGACCAATCTGCACCCTCGAGTCACCGAGGAAGACATTGTAGTGAGTACCATGTCCCGCCAGGGTTCTAGCTCTCAAACTGTGGCTGTTGTCTGGGGCCCCCAAGCCACCGCCAGCTTCGCCAATTCCCTGAGACTCACGGGACTCTTCAGAGAGTCTTGTCAGGGCTAAGTTATTACAGGACACAGAGCAAACTCCGCAAAGGGAAGGGTTTGTGCGGCAGAGGCCAGGGGAATCCAGGTGCAAATTTCTGGATTTCTCCCCAGGTGGAGTCACGCAGAATGCACTTCAGTCCCGCAGCAGCGAGCTCTGATGCGTGAAACCGGGGAACTCGGTAGAGACTCAGTGCCTAGGGCCTTTAACCAGGAACTAGTCATTGTTGTGTAGGCTCCCCCTGCCCTGCATACCAGCGTTCCAGGCTCCGGGCGAACCACTTTGTTTGCATAGATTAGACCAGGGAGCCATTCTTCTCAGGGTGGTGGGAGCCCTCCCCAGGTCTAAGTCGCCACACACCAGCCAAGATCGGCCTTGGAAGCCAGTCTTTCAGAAGAGAGCAGTCGGGCCGGCTGTGTTAACTGTCCTTCACAGTGTCTCAGCCAGGGCACGGCATCGTTCAGGTGGGGCCTTGAATGGGATCCTTTAATCCCGTGGCTCACAGCTCTGTAGTTGCCCTTTGGAACTTCCTCCTCTAGGGGTTTTCATGATGATTCCAGAGTAAAAGGAATGGGATAGATTGGTGTTACGTGGTGGTTGGGCCCCCTGGATTGCCCTGGTCTGCCCTGCCCTGCCCTCAGTCACAGGCAGAACCTAAACCTGGTAAGGGAGGGCCAGATGGAGCCAGGACTTCTCTTCCCCCTTATTTTCACTTAGGCCCCAAAACACCCACTATTAATTCGAAAGTCCAGGTGCTGTTTTAACTCCGAACTGTCAGATCGCAGGAGGAACGCACCTAGACCTCGGTTTCTCGCGCAGCTAGTTTCAAGTTCTGTCATAGCCCGTCGTGGCCACCGTGTCTGACGGTGGTTTTGAGTGTGAAACATGAGCGCCGTGTGATAGCTTTGAGAAGTAAGCAGGCTTACCAGCCAGTAACACACGCAATGGATGGTGTATCCTACTCTAAGGCTTGACAAGTTAATAGAGAATTAAGCAGATCTTTTTCCTGATTATAAAAGTAGTAATAGCTACTATTTACTGAGTCTGTGTCATGTGGCAGGAACTCTGAGAATATAGGGTAGTGGGACCTGCCCGCCTGCGGACCTCACCACCCGCATGAATGCTGCCAGTAGCCGCCCGCCCTCCTTTGCCCAAATGGGTCATGTTTGGAGAACAACAGTAGTAAAATTGGGATCACACTTAGTATTCAGTTCCGTATTTTGGTTTTGGTATTTTCCATTATAACATTTGCCACTTTATCATGGAAAACATCATTGCAGTGACCTCTTCGGAAAGCTTTTCTGTCCTCGTGACGGCCTTGTGGTGGGAGTCGCAGGTGAAGACACGGCGTGGGTGCCGGCTGACCTCCATGGTCGTCTCCACGTTGTCTCCGTTCTCTGGCCTCCCCCCTGCCCTGTAAAAGGTGGTGGGCGTGTCAGGGGACACGGTGACGGCAGTGATACACACCTGCAGGGCACTGCCCTAAAAATGCCTGCGTTTGAGCTCTCAGCAACCCTGGGAGGAAGGCAGGACCATTCCTTTTCTTCAGAAGAGAAGAAGTTAAATAACTCGCAGGTTTCCTGTGACGTATTTACCACTGCCTTCCATGAGCCTACACGTTCCTTTTCGTGACCGGGCCCTCAGAGAAATTCTGTAACTCTCATCCTTGTTGAGAAAGTGTGTGCCTTGCTCAAGGGCACGGGGGCTCTAGGGCTTGTGAGCCCTGAAATGTCTCTTGCTGCTGGCTCGGCTTGTCCCCTCCTCTAGTCCCACGTCGGGAGGCCTGCGATGTCCCAGGGACACCACCTGAGATGGCACCTCCCGAAACCCCGGGCCCGCTGGGCATCTTGAGCCGGAGTGCAGCGGCCTGTCTAGGCGGAGCACTCTGGGGTGTGTGACAGGCAGGCGGGAACACGGCCTCTAATTCTCTGCAGCCCTAACCCTTCCTGTTGTTTGCAGGAGCTTTTCTGTGTGTGTGGAGCCCTCAAAAGGGCTCGGCTGGTCCATCCTGGGGTAGCAGAGGTGGTCTTTGTGAAAAAGGACGATGCCATTACTGCCTATAAGAAGTACAACAACAGGTGTTTGGACGGTAAGTCGGGGAGAAAGCAGCCACTTCCTGCTGCTCACCACTCGCTCTCGGGCAGGAGGCCTTCAGAGCGTGCCTTCCTCGGGTTGTGGGGGAGGACTCCCGGTGCACTCAGCCCCCTGGACGGATGGTTTCCTGTGCACCAAGAACAGGCGGGCGTGTGCGTCCCCTGAGCTGCCTGTTGGACAGGGCCCCGGGTTTTCCCTCACTGCTAGGGCTTCCGTCTAGTGATCAGAGAAACCCCATTTCTCCATGGACGGTTCTCTTAAGATGTCTTGCTGGGGAAGCCAAAAGTCCTGGCTGCCTCCTTCCAGATGCTGGTCAGATGACTGCTAAGGTGCAGGTTCCTCCAAGGCCTGCATCCTTGTCGGGTGGTTAGCCCCTGGGTGAGCGCTTCTCGGGGGCAAGCACAGTCGCGTTGTTTCTCCCGGGATGGCCCTGGAGAGAAACTGCCATGCCTCTTTTGTCCATGGATTAGTTCTCTCAGTTCCCTCGGTGCCCTTGTGGACCAGGGGCCCGTGCGGGAGACGCAGACGGTGGCATCACACGGTGGTTGCCTTGCCCTGGTGCCAGGTGGTGCGGAGCTGTGTGTGGTCACCATTTTTTTATTTTGGAGAAATGTCTGTTGGGATCCTGTCCTTTTTAATTGAGTTTAAAAGAATTCTTAAAAAAAGAAAAAAACTCTTTATATATTAATTCGTCTCCTACCAGATAACTGATTTGCCAGTATTCCCCCCCATTCTGTGGGTTGTTTCCCCCTTCTTTTGGCTCTGTGCATTTACAGCTGTGTGGTTTTCTCTGAGTGGTGCTATAGCTGTGTCCCATAAATGTTGGTGTGTTGTGTTTTTAATTTCATTTATCTCAAAGTATATTCTGCATTTCCTTGTGATTTCTTCTGTGACCCATTGGTTATTTAGAATTGAATTTCCCTGTATTTGTGACTTTGCCACATTTCCTTCTGTTCCATGAGTGTTTAAGGAGAATACGTATTTTCCTGCTGATGGATGTTAGGTCTAGTTAGTTTATAATGTTTCTTGAATCTTCTGTTTCTTTGTTGATCTGCCTGGTTCTCTCCATTACTGAAAGCAAAGTATCATCAGCTATGATTGCTTACTTCTGTCAGGTGTGTTTTGCTTTGTGTATTTGAGGGTCTGATGTTAGTTGTGTATATGTTTGTATATGTTGTATATGTGTTTATAATGGCTTTCTCTCCTGCTGAATTGACCCTTTGATCATTACAAAATGACCTTCTTTGTCTCTGGGCGCCTGGGTGGTTCAGTCAGTTAAGCATCCGACTCAGGTCATGAAACCAGGTCGTGGGATTAAGCTTGTTGAGCTCTAAGCTCCGTGTGGAGTATGCTTCTGATTCTTTCTCCCTCTCCCTCCCGCCCCTCTCTTCTCGCATGAATATTTTCTTTTTTTTTTTTTTTTAAGACTTTATTTATTTATTTGACTTAATAAGACTTTATTAAGAGC